>BQNB010079776.1:0-30137 GCA_026074375.1 Tanacetum coccineum | reverse complement strand
GCTAGAGTATAAGTCCTTGGGATCTCTTTCAAGTTAAGATCCCCTTCCAAAAGCTCAAATTCAATAAGATCCATGTAAGTTTAAACTAATTAAAGGTTTAGATAAGATTAATACTGAATTCAAACAGCTCTATTTCAGCTTATAGACTGAAAGAGCTTAATATGAGCTTATTAGCTTATGAGACAACTTAGCTTATTAAGAGAGCTTATGACTTTAAATGAGAGCTTAGAAAATGAGATTTAAAACACTAAAACTGAATTTCATTAGACAAAGAAGCTGATTACAATACTTGAGAAAGGAAATTACATTTAAGAAAATTACGAATTTAAGCTAAAAATTAATAAAAACTAAAATCGACTACTAAAACCTAGATGGTGTGTGTGTGAGAAGTGAGGTCTTTTTATAGTGCCAAGCTGAAGCTTCTAGGACCTCTTGCCTTGCTCTCCAAACTTTTAATCTCTGCCATTCATTTCTTCAATCATTTGATCATCAATTGTAGTCGTTGGATCAATTTGTGGATACCTGAGGATTGCCAGGCTGGCATTCCCTTGATGTGACGTTTGTGTTAGTTTTGTGAGTAAATTAGCACAAAAACCCACCACTATTTGTGCTTCTTTCATTGATTTACGTGGCATTGAGCTTGAGCTAGGATAAGTATCCCCTTGATTAGACTAATTTGTCCTTGCATTTGTGCTTGAGCTTCCTTGAATTGACCAACGCACCCTTTAATTTCTATTTGCCCCTTGTTTTACCATGATGGTGAAAACGGGGGAGACGATGAATAGTGTTTGGAGTTACCCGCCTTTTTTATAACTGAGTACGGGGTAAAATTCAGTTGAACTTTGCCCTCTTGGCAATTTCAGTCCCTTTCTTTGTTTATTCCATTTCTAGTTATAAATAACTTTGGAAATTTTCAAGATTGGTCCTTGTGGATGTTATAAAAGGATTTTAGCTAAGGATTGGGCTGAGGCTTGGCTTCGGCTTTGTACTCTTCTGATTCTCGTGTCCGTGCTTGCTCGTTTTTGACTGTTTTCTTGTGATTTTTGACTTATCCGTACCTGCACACACAAAACACAAATACAAGCATATTTTTGCCATTTTTGGTCTGTTTTGGGTTTAATTGGGTTATTTTAGGTACAAATGGATATGTGTATTCTACACTTATCAAAATTCCCCAAACTAAACGATTGTGTGTCCTCACGCAATATCACATGCCTTATAACCAAATACCTCGAAAATTCCCCAAACTAAACCTTTGAAAAGTAGCAAAGAGTTTTGTTGAGAAAGATAAGAGATCACAAGTTATAAAACACCCGACTTCCCATTTTCAAAGATTTTTCTCTTTTTATGATTTTTCCTAACTACAACTTATTTGTGTTGACATGATGTATTGTTTTCATTACCTCATTGGTAATTTTGAGGATCATAGAATAAAAAGCACAATTAAGTGTCTAAAAGATAACTTCATCATCCCCGATTTTTCACTTTTCCCATGCTAAGCTTAAAAACAAGATCATTGTTAATTACAAGTCATGACACTAACACTACTCATAAATACTAATTGTGTACTTACTTTTCCTCCCGCAAATCCTACTTTTGTATCTCAAGATTTTCTTTAGTTCATATACCGAAGGCTCTTTAAGAATTGTTTCGATACTTATTAATTCATAAATAAAGCGTAATGGTTAAGAACGAAATAATTAGCTCCTAGCCCTTTTCAAAAGATCAAATGTCATAAAGATTAAAGTCACATCGAGGCACCAATAAATTTGGCTGTTTTTAGGCTACTTAAGCATGGCACATTCATGTGATTTACACGTAGGCTCTTTAAGACATGAATGACCAATTCTTTTTGCACCCTTATACCCTTCGGCTCTTTTAGGACAAAGTAAGTCAAAATTAAGAAACATTATTTTACCTCAGTCTTTAGAAGGCTTACAAAAACATAGATCACGCTCGACAAGAGTAGCAAACCTTTTTGATCTTTGGTAACTTCCTCGACCTTTTAGAAGGCTGTAACATCGGTTGTGAGCCGGCAAGATGCAGCAAACTTTTATCAGTCTCGGATTTATTGAATTCTACTTATCCCATATACCCTTAGGCTCTTTAAGGAATAAGCAAATTTTTTGCTAATGTGATACTTATAGTATGCCAAATTAAGTATTCCTGATGTGTACTCATCCTAATCACAAAGGAACTAAAGAAAACTTCTATTAACTAATTATTAACCAAAAAACCATACGACTCTATTTAATCGGCCACGCCTTCGACACGATGTAGCAAACATATTTCGACTTCGGATTATATAAGTAAAACCGGTGCCTTTTATCTCGTTCTTCTACGTTTAATGTCATGACTTATAAATAACACTATCATTTCTTGTTCTTCACAAAAGAAATTTGCAAATGCTTAGCCTATATAAAATCCAACTCGGCATATTTAAAATCTACTTGAGATTAGCACAAGCTATCATCATTAATTGTTAAGGAAGAAAGCTAGAACTCAACACGTTCAATCGGGTCAAAAATTACTTTTTATTCTTACCAGCGGAAAACCTACATTTTTGTCTTAACACTTATTATTTATATATATATATATATTTATTATTATTATTTTTTTTTTATAACAAGACTGAAAATTTTAAAATTTTGCTATTTTTGTGGGAAAACGGGTACGTGAGAACAAAACAATAAGCAAGCACATCAAATCGATAGATTCCCTTCCCCAAACTAAAACGAAACATTGTCCTCAATGTTTAAAGTCGGGTCTCTACGTAAATCTAAGCCGTTTATGAAGTATGCAAAGATAAACGTTAATCGATAATGATGAAAGGATATGGATCTCCCCAAACTAATTTCACACAAAGGATGAGAAGCTCGAGTAGAACGGGAAATCGGAAAGAGTACAAGCCTCTCTCAACACAACACATTTGATAATAGAAAATAGAAAGAAAATAGAAAGGATAAGCATGGGGTGAACTCCCACGAAGCGGCTTGTTTTTGGTCACCGAGTCGCAAGCTCGACTCGATCCCTGAATTTAGTTGTCCTTAGGGAGAGCAAATAGAAACTTTCATTGAAACTGCCACTGGATTATGAAACGTGAGGATTCCGGGATCAAAAACAAAATTCTCACTCCTAAAGGAGAAAATCAAAGGAGATTCCTTGGAATAAGTGAAGAATGGAAGAAAAGTCCAAATGATAAATGTGAAGGAATTGACATCTTCAACATTTAGAGGAAACGTCTTCTTACTTTGGTAGAAATTAAGCACAACATTCTTCAAACATGCATCTGGTGGTTCTAGCGGAGGAAGAAGAAATGACGGTTCTTTGAAAACTAAAAGAGTCCCGGAGGAAATGTTCTCTTTTAACTTCTCCTCCAATGTTACAAGATTTTTATCATGAATGGCATGATAAACTAGTATACCTGGTTTGAATACTTTGTCCTCATTTCCGAGAGAATTCAAGGTAACACTAGCCGACAACTCCGCAGTGAAAGGCGAGTCAGAATCTAAGAAAGGAGGTGGTAAAATAATTGATTCGGTGGTAGAGTCAAATGAAATGGTTAAATCCTTTTTCAAGTCCTTTGGTTTGAAAAAATGATCATTAAAATCAATTGGATTATCAAAAGTGATTCTAATTGGCATGACAATGGTATGGATTGGAACATCACTTGAAACTTCATCTTCTTGAGAAAGGGGTTTTGGTTTCTTATGTAAGTAAGTTGCCAAGAGACAAAGTATCTTTTTTCTAATTGCAATTCGAGTCATCATTTTCCACACAAATCGGACCAACGAGAAAAACATCGGTGTCTTCCATGAACAAACCTTCTCTCCGGTGAGAGTACTTGCTTCCGGTGAAGTCAGTGTGGAGGAAGAAAAAGACTTAATCTCGACATCCTTATCGTTTTCTTCAAAGAGCGGATTCATGTTGCTAGATTTGAAATTATCATCGAATTCGAAAAGAGGATTTGAAATAATTCGAAACGTATCTTCTTGAAAGTCCTTTTTAAGAATGGAAACATCATCACCCGGTGGTAATGAGTTAGGAAGAGGAATCATCGGTGTTTTCCTAGGAGAGTGGGTCTCGGCCGCGCTATGATGATCTGAGAAAAAAAGTCCTTAAAACCAATGTAATTCGGAACGTTAAAAATATCAATCATGCTGATTGATTCAACTTTTTGAATACCATTAAGTTTCGATTTTTCACTTTGCATGTTCAACGTTAAACTTTCATTTTCATCACGAAGGATCAACTTTTCGTCGTAAACATAATTAAAAGCCTCGAGCGGTTCGTGAAAAATGTCTCTTCCAGAGGAATTTAAAGGAATTTGTTTCGTAGGGAACGTAATTGTAACGCCCCGACCACAAAAAGGGTTTAGAAGTATTACAAATATGGTTGATTGTGACATCAAATGCATACATAATCATAACACAAGCATAAACAGCGGAAGTCTTAAATAAATAACCAAAGGATAATAAGTCAACATGACTTAAGGTACATAAGTTCTCAAAGGACAAACACATCCAAACGAAATAACTGAAATAACGAATGTCTCGAAAAGTAACAATCATAATTCAAAAACTAAGTTCTCTAGGGTAAGTTCCAAACTTCGGCACTCATATCCCAAAAGCACCCCAGTTTTATCTAGCTTAGTTACCTGCCGCAAGGAAAAGAAAGTGTGGTGAGCTTACAAGCCTAGTGAACTGAATATATAATCGAATGCAAAGATAACGGAATCAAAGGATATGATATAAGGTATAAAGGGATTTCACAAGGGACATGATCAAAGGATACAAATATAAGGTTTATACAAATCAGAAGTCAATCATAGTGTAAGTAAGATGAATCAGAAAATCGAAATTAAGTCATATCACCAAGCCCAAACAAATCATCTCATAGATACCAATGGAAGTCATGAGCTCAATTGTGAAAGACGTGGAATTGTCCCAAACATCAGTAACAAATATCCAAATTCTTAATGTCTAATCATCGAATTACAAAACAAATCTAGGTGCATCCATACGGCCCCTTACAAATAATATTCTTCATAGTGCACATATATTATCAAATGGGGGATGGACGGCGTGTGAATCACTCATCACACATGAGTTATTGCCAAATAGGTGCATCACTGGAACGGCAATGTTCCCTTTCATGGCTAGGAAACAAATAGTGGCTTGTTCTCAAAACTGAAGGGTTTAATGCAATGGTCATATCAAAGTTCATTTCAAAAAGGAAGGTCCTTAGCAAAGGTTCAATGCCAAGGTTCAAATATCAAAGGTAGCATAGAAGGGTTCTAATCAGAACTAATTAACAGATCTATATAAGGAGACCAATGATAAAAAGGCTCAGAGCAAATGTAGCAATTCACATAAGCAATCAAAGATAGAGAGGAATATGTTATGAGAAACCTTAACGATAAGGTCAGAATATATGTACCTTATTCTGAAGCAAAGCAATAACCAAAGAAAACACCACGGGAATTCAAAATCACTCCCTCTTGATCGAACCTAAAGAAATGATGAATTCGAATTACAAACCATTCATTTAAGTTATACTTTCCATTTTTAGTAAGTTTCCAAAATTAGTAATATTCATCATTTGAGATTCTATTAAGTATTTTGAATAGTTGAGGGACTTAATATGCCAACCTTACAAGTTCGGGGTTAAATATGACAACTTTCCATATTTTAGGGTTTAATATGCAAAATCAACAATTTTTCAAGGTTAAAAGGGTAAATATCAAAGTTTCACATTTTATTCAGATTATACCTTCCATTTTCTGTATTTACAAGTCAAACCCTTAATTTTACATAATTTACATATTTAGTCCTTGTGGTTTATTAAATTATTAAACATTATCTTTAATATCCATAATTACAAAAACAAGTCCTTTTTAGATTCAATTTGACAAATTCATACTTTATACATTAAATACTAACCAAAACTTCCTCTTTTCAGAATTTTACAATTTCCGTACCTCTATTTTTAATTAATTAAGTTCTAATTACTTATTATATGTTAAATTAAACCCTTTTAATTCCAAAATAATATCAATATGACCTTTTATACCCCCCCACTTATTTTTACACATAATATATTAAAATTTAATAACTGTCTAAAACAGGATCCCAATAGTTTTAGAAATTACAAAATTCACCCCCTTCTACTTTTAAATCACAATTCGGCTAACTTATTAGATTCACAAACCCTAATTTAATTTTTACCAATCACAAACATAATTATTATTCAATCATTGGCATTAAATGCACCTGGACAAAATAGCAAAACCCTAACCCTAATTTATTTTATCATTTTTCTTTCCTTTTTCCTTTTATTCGAAAATCGGTAAACAAAGAAAAATCCCCATAATTATCGTAATCCTTCCTAATATCTTTTCCAACAATTTATCGGAAGTCATAATATGATATAAAAAACAATAGAAAAATATAAAATCAATTGTACAAATAATGTTTATGCCGATTTCATAATTAGCTAAAAATTAGGGTTTCGAACATGTTTTAATTTATAAAATCATAGAAAGAATTAATATGATGAAAAATGAGATACAAAAATACCTTTGGTGATCCTTGGTGATTTTATGAATTTATGCTATTCGGTTGTGTTATTCGAACAAAAACGATACCACGATCGAACCAAGCACTCTACAATCTTCCACTATTTTTACCACCTTCCTTGATCTCCAAAACACCTTAGAAAAATGGTCCTTGCCCTGGAATAATTTTGTGCCGCCTCTTTTTTTTTTTTAGGGTTTTCGGTGTATTTGTTTTTTGGATTAAACAAATAAAATGTATAAAAGAAATGTATTAGGTAGTTTGGCCGAGTTTTTTGGGCTTTTAAAAATGGATTAAATCAGATTTTAAACTTGCATAATTTATTTTATTATTATCCATATTTATTTTATATTAATTGTAAGTTAATTTTAATTAAATCATAAGTTCGGTTTATATATTTTTACATAGATATTATTTATTTTTCTTATATAATATAAAGTATTTTAATCTTACATAATTTTAATAATTGTCACATGTTGCATTTTTATAATTTCTATCCTTTAAATGAATTTTATTTAAGCTTTTATGGAATTTTCTTGCATTAGGGGTATTTTGGTAATTTTACACTTGTTGAGATTTTTAGGTTTTACAACTTCTTCCCCTCTAAAAACAAAAAAAAATTTCGTCCTCGGAAAATTGAAATGAACTGGAATGAAAACGAAATGGAGAACGAAACAAACATACCGAACTAGACAAAGGAAAATGAGGATATACTAGCTCGCTTAGTTCTTTGGTCTCCCAGTGTAGCCTCAAGCTCTGGGTGATTCTTCCATAGAAACTTCACCAAAAGGAATAAAATTTGTTTCTCATGACTCTCTCTTGCTTGAATCCAGAATGGATTTAGGTTCCCTCGGTCTAAGACTTATCAGGTCTGAAATCTGATCAAAGGATAAGATTGCGACATTGCAATGGTTTATATGGTATCCTCTCAAAGAGATACATGAAAGAACATCCGGTGAAACGTGCGATAATGCGGAGGAAGCGCCAGGACGAATACGAAAATCTCACAATACGTTCCAAAATCTCAAACGGACCGTATGAATCGAGGACTGAGCTATGCCCTTTGATCCCAAAACGTTTAAAACTCCTCTGTTTGGCGGAAAAACCTCAGAAATACGCGATCTCCAACTTGAAACTCTAAGTCACGTCGATGCTTCATCAGGCATACTCTTCTGTAGCGATCTAGCCTCTTTCATTTCTCCTTAGCAAACAGCCACTTTTCTATTAGTATCTCGATGGCTCCGGACATTCAACCAAAAGATTCACCTTACTTATCCCAGCAAATAGGTGCTCGACATTTTCTACCATACAAAAGCTCGAAAGGTGCTGCCTTGATGCTAGCATGTCCAATATTGTTGTAGGCAACTTCACAAGCCAAATATTCATCCCAACTACTGTCATTTCTAAGCACAAGCCCTCAACATATCTTCCAAAGTCTGAATGGGTACTCTCTGACCTGACAATGGGTTTGAGGATGAATGCTGTACTGAACTTAGACGAGTCTCCCAAAGCTTTCTGTAATCCTTTCCAAAAAACGAGACATAAACTTCGGATCTCTGTCGGACACAATAGAAGTCGGTGTACCATGCAGTCTAACGATTTCCTGTTGAAAAATCTCCGCCAACTTACTAATACCATAGTTCTTCCGAATGGGTAAGAAATGAGCAGACTTAGTTAGCCGATTGATTGCAGTTTTAACACACGTAAAATATATATATAATATAATACTTAAGAAGAGAAATTAAGAAGATTACCAAGTTACCCTTGATAAAATTCACTCTCAAAAATATATATATATATAATATAAGATACGTATATCAAACCGGGTAAGTATGATCACCCGGGTCGTTATCCCCAATGACTAGTGAAATTGAAACCACGTTTAGGATCGGATCCTGATTTGAATGAAACAAAGATGTTTGATTTGGAAAGATGTATAAAAATAAAATTTAAATGAACAATTAAACAAACTAGGACTAATGGTGCAAATACCTAACAAACTAACGGAGGGACTAATCTGAAAAACAATTAAAATCGAAAAGTTACACTTTCTACCCTGAGAATCTATCCCGACGACAAACTAAGTCCCGAATTAAGGTGAAATTTGAAAAGTGCTTAAAATGAAAAACTCAAAGAAGCAAAGTTGTAAAGGAAACTAGTGGGAACAAAATTAATAAAAGCTACTAGGGCTGAAATTCTCAAATAAGCTCAGGAAGAGCTTATTTCTAAACTGATTACAGAAAGTGAGGTTTTGAGCTTATTTTCACTTAAACAGCCATAAAATACTCAAATTAAGCTTAAATCTAAAAAGGAAAAGTGATCTAGAAAACTTATGATGTGCTTAATCTAAATATGAAAAGAAATTAAAGCTTAAACTACTTTTGAGCTACTGAAATTGATCATGAAATAAGCAAACTCAGGAAATAAGCAAAGGAACACAAACTTCAAATAAGCTAGAGAACTAAATAAGCTGAACTAAACTTTGAAACTTTAAGGACTTATAAAACTACTTAATATCTAACAAATTAAGCTATAAAATCTAGACTTAAAAGCTGAATTATCAAATTTAAATCCTAAAGATTCTAAGTACTGTTTTTGGATTTTTCAGGTTTTTGTAAGACTTTTGACAGCAAATTAAGCTAAGATAATAAGCTAGAAAACAAAATTTAAGACTTAAACTAAATTAAGCTATATGAAAAACTTAAATCCTACTGAATTTGATAAGCTAAAACTTAAAATTACTTAACTAAATTAAGCTGAGAACACAGCAGTACTAACTTAGGTTAGTACTGGTAGTGTAAATATTCAGCAGTACTTTCAAGTGAAAGTATTGCTGATGCAATTTGACTTTTGAAAACAAAATAAGCAATGAAATAAGCTAAAACTGAACTTAATCATACTGAAATTTGAAAAACTAAAATTTAAGCTTAACGAAGTACTAACTGTGAAGGCTCATGTACTAAACTTTTTTATTTAGTATGGTAAGTGTAAAGGGTCAGCAGTACTAACTTAGGTTAGTACTGCTAGTGCAATTTTGAGACTGTACTAAACCAAACACCCCTTTATCATTTTGACAGGATTTAGAAAAACTTTTTAAGAGAAATTAAATGAACAAGTACTAAATACCAGATAAAAACTAGCTTAAAACAAACTTAACAATCATGATTAAACAACTGAATAAGCCTTAATCTAAGATCTAAACTATTTAAACTAATATTTTTGGATTTTATGAGTTTTTATGACTGAAATTTGTAACTAATGATCTATAACTACTTAAACAAAAACAGATGAGGACAAACATCTAATAAAGCACTAGAAGACTATATTTAAACACTAATAAGCAAGGAATAAGCAATTAAGCAATATTAAGAATATAAACCAAAACAAAGCAACTTTAAAACTGAAATTATGAAGAAATGAAAGAGAAACTTACTTAATCCTTAAGTCTAACAAAGGGACCACAATTAAGGCAGCTACAAGCTCTCTAGCTTAGTAATAAGCTAGAGTAAAAGTCCTTGGGACTCATTTTTATTTTCTTTTTCAAGGTAATGATCCCCTTCAAAAGCTTGGATACAATAAGATCATATGAGATTAAACTGATTTATGTTTAGATAAGATTAAAACTGAATTCAAACAGCTCAATTTCAGCTTATAGACTGAAAGAGCTTAATATGAGCTTATTGAGATAATTTGGCTTATTAAGAGAGCTTATGAATTTAAATGAG
This sequence comes from Tanacetum coccineum, assembly GCA_026074375.1. Taxonomy (NCBI): domain Eukaryota; kingdom Viridiplantae; phylum Streptophyta; class Magnoliopsida; order Asterales; family Asteraceae; genus Tanacetum; species Tanacetum coccineum. The sequence continues at coordinate 19,837 of BQNB010079776.1, read as the reverse complement.
AGTTTAGAAAATGAGATTTAAAACACTAAAAGCTGAATTTCATTAACTAAAGAAGCTGATTACATTACTTGAAAAAGGAAAATTACATTTAAGTAAAACACGGTATTTAAACTAGATAAAGTACTAAAAACTAGCATAAAAAAAAAAACTTAAACAACTAGATAAAAAAAACCACCCCTTGTGTGTGTGAGAATGAGGCCTATTTATAGTGCCAAGCTGAAGCTTCTAGGACCTCTAGCCTTGCTCACCAAACTTTTAATCCTGGCCAATCATTTTCCAATCATTTGAGCTTCAATCGTGACCGTTTGATTAAGAAGTGGGACAATGAGGGAACTTGCCAGCGTGTCATTACTTGATGTGGACGTTTGTGCTAGTTTTGTGAGTGTGTTTTAGCACTAAAACCCACCACTATTTCGTCGCATTCTTTCTTTGATTACGGTGGCCTTTGAGTTGAGCTAGGATAAGTATCCCCCTTGACTTAGAATTAATTTGTCCCTGCACATCTTGTAAAGAGAGACCTTGAATTGTCTTTCGTTAACTTGTAATTTTCATTTGCCACTTGACTTTTACCTTTGGAGTGTAATTGGGGAAGAAGGAGAATAGTAAGGGTGGTTCACCGCTCCTTTTTTGACAGTTAAAACTGTTGTAGTTTGAGAAGTTTGCACATTTGGCCCCTCTCTTTCATTTCCTCTTTCTTTCCTCTCCTTATAGTTATAAATAACTTTTGGAAATTGCAAGATTGGCCCTTGTGGCTTTATAAAAGAGAAGTGGGCTAAGGATTTGGGCTTTGTACTCTTCTGATTCTCGTGTCCGTGCTTGCCCGTTTTTGATTGTTTTCTTGCGATTTTTGACTTATCCATACCTGCACACACAAAACACAAATACAAGCATATTTTTGCTATTTTTGGTCTGTTTTGGGTTTAATTGGGTTATTTTAAGCATAAATGGATATGTGTATTTTACACTTATCAAAATTCCCCAAACTAAACGATTGTGTGTCCTCACGCAATATCACATGCCTTATAACCAAATACCTCGAGAATTCCCCAAACTAAACCTTTGAAAAGTAGCAAGGATTTTTGTTGAGAGAATTAAGAGATCACAAGTTATAAAACACCCGACTTCCCATTTTCTAAGATTTTTCTCTTTTTATGATTTTTCTTGATAATTAACTACCTAACTACTACTTATTTTGTGTTGACATAATGTATTGTTTTCATTACCTCATTGGTAACTTTTAGGATCATAGAACAAAAAGCACAATTAAGTGTCTAAAAGATAATTTCGTCATCCCCGATTTTTCACTTTTCCCATGCTAAGCTTAAAAACAAGATCATTGTTAATTACAAGTCATGACACTAACACTACTCATAAATACTAATTGTGTACTTACTTTTCCTCCCGCAAATCCTACTTTTGTATCTCAAGATTTTACTTAAGTCATATACCCGAAGGCTCTTTAAGACTTTTGTTTCGATACTTATTAATTCCAAGAATAAAGTGTAATGGTTAAGAACGCAATAATTAACTCCTAGCCCTTTTCAAAAGATCAAATGTCATCAAGATTAAAGTCCACATCGAGGCAACCAAAATTTGGCTTTTATTAGGCTACTTAAGCAAGGAGCAAAATTGGGTTACCATTATGTCATATACCCTAAGGCTCTTTAAGACAAGAAATGTACAAATCTTATTTGCAACCCAATATACCCTTTAGGCTCTTTTAAGGTACAAAGTTAGTCTATAATAAAGCAAACATTATTAAACCTCAGTCCTTTTAAGGCTACAATCATCGGCCACGCCTCCGACAAGATGTAGCAAACATATTTCGACTTTGGATTTATATAAGTATAAAACCGGTTGCCGTTTATCCTCGAAGCCACAATCAATAGCGAGTCGACAAGAGGTTATTCTATTATTATGACACCTGGACCATTACCTTATATTGAATACTCCAACATCGGCCACGCCTCCGACACGATGAAGTAATCTGGTAGAGATACTTATTTATTTATTTATATTTGTATTTTTAAGCCAAATTGTGTATTCTGATGTGTAAATTCCTAATCACTAAGGAAACTAAAGAAAACTTCTATTAGCTAATTATTAACAAAAAACCATACAACTCTATTTATTAACATTTTTATATAAAGTTGAGACAAGCTTAATGGGAGGAAAAAAAATCCACAATTAACACTTATTGGAGCTTGCAAAGAAATCCAACTATTCTACGTTTCAATGTCATGACTTATAATTAACACTATCATTTTCTGGATTACTTCACAAAAAGGAATTTGGCAAATTTAGCATTTATAGAATACCAACTTAGCATATTTATAATCTAATTGAGATTAGCACAAGTCTTCTTTTAACTAACGATTAAGTCTTAGCAGATTTTAAAGTCTACATGAGACTAGCACAAACTATCATCATTAATTGTTAAGGGAGAAAGCTAGAACTCTACACGTACGATTGGGTCAAAAATTACTTCTTATTCTTACCAACGGAAACCTACATTCATGTCTTAACACTTTTTTTTTTTTTTAAATAACAAGACTGAAAAATTTAAAATTTTTGCTATTTTTGTGGGGAAAACGGGTATGTGAAAACAAAACAATAAGCGAGCAACATCAAATTGATAGATTCCCTTCCCCAAACTAAAACGAAACATTGTCCTCAATGTTTAAAGTCGGGTTTCTACGTAAATCTAAGCCGTTTATGAAGTATGCAAAGATAAACGTTAATCGATAGTGATGAAAGGATATGGATCTCCCCAAACTAATTTCACACAAAAGATGAGAAGCTCGAGTAGAACGGGAAACAATCACCGGACACGAGAGGCTTCAAAGAATTTGTTGGGAGAATCCTGCATAAATCACAACAAACAAGCAACAAACATCGAGAACAAGCCTCTCTCAACACAACACATTAGATAAGAAAATAGAAAAGAAAATAGAAAGGATAAGCATGGGGTGAACTCCCACGAAGCGGCTTGTTTTTTATCACCGAGTTGCAAGCTCATATCGGATCCTGAGATTTTAGTTGTCTTAGGGAAAGTCTGGAGGTTGGGATACCATTGGTGGTGTTTCCCCTATTTAGTAGTGCTTAAGACCTATTCTTCATGGGGCAGTTGACTTTTGAAATTAGAACATAGCATGAGGACAACTTATGGCAGTGCCATAAGGATAAACTTGGTGATTGTAAAAGGTCAGCGGACTTCGAGGACTTGTGCTTTCGGAGAAAAATCTTTACCGGGAGTTGCAACAGAAGACTTGATCACCAATATTGAAGATTCGGTTCTTTATCTTGGAATCGTGTATGCTTCTTTTTTCTCCTTGTAGATTAACGAATTCTCATAAGCTTGATCACGAAGCTCGCTAAGTTCATTGAGTGTGAAGATTTCGATGATCACCGGCGTCTTTAAATCGAAGTTGGGTATGCTTGAGAGACCAATAGCTAGCTTTGTGTTCTATCTCAACTGGTAAGTGACTAGCTTTCCATAGACTAACTTGTACGGAGTATCCAAAGGAGTCTTGTAAGCGGCTTCTAAAAGACCCATAATGATCATCTAGTTTGTCCGGACCATGATGGTTACGGTTTTTCTACCTACCGTGCTCTCCAAAATTCATTTTGAGACCTCGATTCGTGACTTCAACTTGACCACTTCGTGTTGAGGCGTGGTAAGGAGTCGAAAGACGTTGGGTGAACATATATTTAGACATAACTCTATCAAATTTGTCGTTACAAAAATAGCGTCCCACGATTTCGCTTTATGATTGATCTCGGAAGCAACTGGTAATCGGGAGGGAATATGGGATTTTAAGAAACTTATACAATACCCTTGGCCCATCGTTGGTGGGGAGCGCTTTTGCTCTCAAACCCACTTGGAAAGATAGTCGACGGATACTAGAATATATTTGCTTTCCCCTAGACGACGGACAAAGGTCCCATAAAATCCAATCCCCATAAATTCGGAAATCTCAACCAAACTTGGATTCGTTTTGACGCATTCTCATCACGATTGAGAGATTTTGCCTTGTCTTTGACAAGCATGACAAGTTTTTGACATAATTTCCCGTAGGCATCCTTATAAATGGTATGGCCAATAATAAAACTGGCCCATCAAAAATCTTCTTGGCGGTTTTAAAGTTGGGGCTCCATAGTGTCCCCCGGTGGGTCCACTGTGACAAGCTTCGAGAATTTCGAAAGCTTCTTTGCCATCTACACACCTTCGGATTATTTGATCCGCACAAGTCTTGAAAAGAAAAGGGTCATCCCAAAAATAATGTTTTACATCTTTAAAGAACTTGTTTTTCTCTTGAGTCGACATTCCTTTTTAATGAATTTCCCCGCGTGGTAGTTAGCAAAGTCGGCGAACCACGGGGTACTTTGGTCTTTGGAAGTTAACACACTTAAAGTCTCTAAAGGAAAAGTCTCGGTAATTTCTTTTGGATCAAAAATATTCTCATAAGGGTTTTCAAGACGAAGAGGGGTTGCATAGGCCTGCATAGGTTTTCAGCTTCCCTTAGTATCGATAACCTTAAAATCAAATTCTTGAAGATGATAAGACCCAGACGAAAGCAATCTTGCCTAATCCTTTTGGCGTCTTTTCTTCGTTTAGAAAAAGATATTTCAAAGCGGAGTGTTTCCGTGCTAATACCAACACTCCTTGCCTTCTTGATTAAATATGATCGAAACTTACTCGACAAGTATAAACAACTGACCAAGACATTTCTTTTTTGGTTGTTGTGTAAATTTGATTTCTGCTTCTGTCATCGTTCTTGCTAGAGTAATGGGTGAATTGGGCGAATAATGCTTCTCAATCCTTGTCCTAGGTTCCGCCACATATTGCATAATCACTTGCTTCGCACATGATTTAAATAAGGTTGTCCCAATTCGGAAAGCAATGAGTATTAGAGCTTATTCGGTCAACTTCTTTTTGACAATGTTTGAAAGGCAAAAAATGCCATGCAATCTTCCGGAAAAAAAAATGAATGGATGTTTCTTCTCTAAGAGATGGGTCATGGGTCGAGAGATTTTTGGAAATGTATTTGATAAATCTTCGATTAGAATAAATCACCAGATGCGCCGAGAAACTTCGAATTTCTTTTTGACTGGTCGTTGGTATGAGGGAAGTTAGAAATTACATCACTTTGGCACATTATGCGGACTTTATATTCCTTTTCTAGAGAGCTTATGTCCTAAAACAGTGCCATCTTTAACCCATGAAATGGCTTTTTTCCCAATTTTAGTGCCCTAATTTTGTGTCTTCAAACCTTTTTGCAATTTTAATCTAAATCGGCAAGGACATGAGGAAAAAGAATCTCCAAAAACTGAAAAATTCGTCCATAAAAACCTCATTGTTTTTCTCTATCATGTCGTGAAAAATGGCCATATTACTACGTTTGGAAGTTCCGGTGCGGAGCATTGCAGAAACGAATGGGCATACGCGGTATGCGAATGTTCCGTCTATGGGCAGTGAAAGTAGTTTCTTTCTTGGATCTTTAGGTTCAATGGCGAATTTTGAAATATATCCCAGAAAAACACATCTAAGACAACAATATTAAACTCGTTGCCGGCTAATCGCTTCGAACAGCCTTGGTCCCATGACATGTGTAACGGAATTGTGTCCCCTTTACAAGTTGCTATACGTTTTAACTTTCGATATAATTCGATGCAAACTCCTCCATCCCGTGACTAATCTTGTAGGCCACAGTTTCATTTTTCTTTCTGTCGGTTTTTGCTGGGACATAAAACGGTCATACCAACGCCTTTTTTTAGGAACTACAATGGACTGCGAGAATATCTTAACCCCGATGGACTTATCCGAAGGTTCGGATAAATCAATCCTGCGTCAAGATCAGTTTTCTACTTCTATCTTGATGATCGTCGTGGAATTTTAGGGTTAAACCCTCCTTTGATGTTGCCTGAAGGTTGCGTAATCATCTTCTAAAAGGATTTTGTTTTGTGAGCCAAAGAAATTCTGGATTTTGCTTCGGATATCAGAAAGCTTTCCAAGAATTGCTTGTTTTTGGTTTTTTAGAACGTTACATGAGTGTTTGGTATTTTCTTCTCTGTCAATAATCTTTTGGAAATTTTGACGTGGAAGTTGTTATTTTCCTATAAAACGCATACTCGAGATGCCGGATGTAACTCTTTTAAGCTCAACTTCGGCGTACATTTCATCTTTTGGTTCAAGTGTAGACCTTTTGGTTCAAAACAACTTTAAGATCTTTTTGAATTTCCGGTTTCGTAGAGTAATCTGCCTTGCGTATGCGTGAAGGTACATGGATCATTGTTGAGAAAGTGCATCGAGAATGAGAACTGTCACTCCTCGGGATCATAGTATGTAGCATTGAAATGAAAACTGGTAGATACTGGCTTCATCATCGATTGCTATAAAAGCATGCAGGTCTTCCTCAAAGTAGTAGAAAATCACTTTCATCTAAAACGGAGTAAGTGTGGGATGTAAGTAGAAACAATTCGGAATCTGAAGTTTTAGGAGAAGGATGTGTTAGTAAGCAACGGAATCAGAAAATCCAAGTACTTCTTTGGTAATTCCTTCACAATGTGACTTCAATCCTAGAGTTCAACTTTCTTAATGTTTCGAGTGGATTGTTGCCTATGAAATGGAAGAGAGCCATCACCACATTTAAGGTTTTAAAGATTTGATCTTCATTCTAAGAGTAATTCTCCTCTAAACCAATCATATTATGCATGAGCAGTCCTAAGAAAGGGTCGCCGTTCCGAACGCCCGGTGATTTCAACGGTACTCTGAGGGAATCGGCTACTATAAATCTCAGAACAACGAAAACAGGCGGGAAAGTAAAACTTCCCTTACTTTGACAAAAACATTTTCAGCTACACCGGTTGGTTTGTGAAATTGTTACGGTCGAGCTAATTCTAATACCATTTTTGTTTCGGAAGCCTGAGAGTTGAGCTTTTTCCAAATGGAGAAAGGATGAGATTGATACTAGCCACCTAAATAGGCCAGGCTAAGTAACTATAGAAATTTAGAACTATGAAAAATCACATGGAATGAGAAATCGACCCGGGGTCAACTAGACTATTTTGGCAAGCTTTCTTTAGGACAACCGCACTCAATTTTTCATCAAAACGGCGTTTTGGTCAATTCGATCAACTTGTCTTTGTTATTAAGCATCTTTTTAAACATCGGAGCAAACTTTGGCATATGAATGAGAGCATCCGCGAAACTTAGCTCAAAGTGAAGATTACGGAAAATTTCCATAAACTTTGAAGCTAGGATATCATCCTTTTTACGAATCTTTGTTTGCTTGGAGTCTTGAGGGTAAGGCCAAATTTTAGGTTTTTTTGGCCCCGTTGTTAGTACGGACAAGATGGCATCTTCCGATTGGTTTATTTGTCTTTGGGTTTGTTCTATGGACACGAATGGAGAGGAGGTTGGATGTCTTCGGTGCTCGGTAGCTCCGTATCCTTTGTCACCTCACTTTCCTTTTTCCGACCACCGAGCTGGTGACGAATTGGTGGTCCATGATTATGAGATAACACTACGCGAGTTAGTAATTGCCTTGGCTTCATTCCTTGGGTTTGGAATGGTATTGCTTGGTAAAGAACTTGAACTTGAAGGTTGGTTTGTGTGATAGTTTTGCATGAAACCGAGCATCATTTTCTGAAAATCATCTTGCTTCTTTTGAGACTCATTGTAAACTCTTTGAAAATCATTTTGAAAATTATCCAACTTCATTTGCAAATTATTCATGTTCGCATCATTTGCTTTAGAATAATTTTCAAATTCCGTTTTAGACACTCCTTGAGTTTGTGAAACGGGAGGTAAAGCTTGATTAACCAAAGGTTGATTTGTTGGAGGTTGGTATGGTGGAGGGGGGCTGGTGGCTTGGCTGTAAACCTTGATTTTGATTTGAGTTTGGTTGTTTGGAAGGTTTTGGTTACGTGTAATTTTCCCTCCACGGTTTTGGTTGAAATTAGAATTGGTTCCTTGATAACGGTTTTGGTTGTTTTGGACATTTGGTTGATTGAAACCCGGTGGTTTCATTTGGCTTGCCAAATTGGAAGGTTGGTTTCTTTGGAGAAAATTACCAACAGCTGCGGTTTGTTGAAATTGTTGGATGTTGTCATGAAAAATGGGAAAATCGTTTCCACTTCGAGTTAATGGACAAAGGTTAAAATGGTGATTTGATCCACAAGTGACACATACTTCCTCAACTGCTTTGACGGGTGCAGGAGTAGTAACAACTAAAGCTTTCATTTGATTCAACATTTGGTTCATCTTGATAGTCATCTTATCCTCGAGAGAATGCAGGCTATTGTTGATATCGAAAGAATTATTAGATGATGAAGAATTAGAAAGAGGTGCATCGTACTTCTCTCTTTGAATATCATTAGCCATGACTTCTGGAGTACACGACACTTTTGACTTGCTTTCAAATAAATCGCCTAAACCTTCTTGAGGATCTTGTTAAGAAAATTACCACCTGTGCAGAATCTAACGCCCTTCTTTGATCGTTGGAATTCAAGAATTATAAAAAAGTATCGAGTTGGTGGTAGTTTTTAGAGAAGCCCATGAGTGAGGACATTGATGCTGAAGTCCTTTAAAACGTTCCAATGCTTCGTTAAAGGTTTCGTTTGGGTTCCTGGATAAAATTGGTGTTTTTGTTTCGGAGGAGTTGTTTTTGATGGTGGGGAAGAATTGGTTTATGGATTTTGAAACAAGGTCGTACATGTGAGAATTGACTAGGAGGTTCCTTGTTCTTAACCAATCTCAGGGCTTCACTCGTCTAGACAGAAAAAGGACTGAGAAAAGCAAAAGCTTTATCGAAGTGTTCAGGAAATTCGGGATGGTCTAATCTTGAAGTGACCTTATTTAAAATATCGACTGTGTTTGTGGGGATCTTGTCTACCCGCTAAACTTATTACTTTGCCCACAAGATTAATTTAATCTGGTTGCTTAAGCTCAAAATTATATAGATGATTTGGAGGAACAACTATAGCATCTTCATAACCCTCGATGGGTGACTTTGTATAACATTTGGGCCATCGTTCGATTGTCGGCCATTGGAACAACGTTTTGTTCAACAATTGGATCAACTTGGAGAGTTTGTCGACGTCTACGAGATTGCGAACGAGTGCGCATAAAAAGAAAAACTTAACAAATTAAAAAACAAAACTTTACACTAATTTTTTTTTTCTTTAACAATGAATTTTAACGGTTACACGAAAGAGACTTAAACCAAATAATCAACTACTTCACGGTAGCTCTCGAAAATTGCTTTTCAAGGTGAGCCGTACTTGGTACGTACACAAATAGCAAAACGTTTATTAATCTTCTGATTACGCGAATTGGGAACAATTGCAAGTTCACCGGAAATTGAAATTATAATATCTCAATAGAAGATATTATATGTTGGTGTTTGACTACCAACTTTGTTTATTTTTTTTTTATTTTTTTTAAAGGACAATTTTTATGTTTTTGATTTTTTCTATATTTTTTTTATCTTTTACTTATACTAAAAAGAAAAGGAAAATATTTTTTACTTTTTATATTTTATGATTTTTTTACTTTTGAATTTTAAAACAAGAATGAAACTTTCGAGGACGAAAGGATCTTCAAACCAAATCAACAAACACAAAACGTAGGAATCGTAAACACTAATCCCCGGCAACGGCGCCAAAAACTGATTGCAGTTATAATACTCACGTAATAATATATATTATAATATTAATACTTAAGAAGAGAAATTAAGAAGATTACCAAGTTACCCTTGATAAAATTCACTCTCAAAAATATATATAATATAATATAAGATACGTATATCAAACCGGGTAAGTATGATCACCCGGGTCGTTGTCCCCAATGACTAGTGAAATTGAAACCACGTTTAGGATCGGATCCTGATTTGAATGAAACAATGATGTATTGATTTGGAAAGATGTTTTAAAAATAGAATTTACAATGATAACAAATTAAACAAACTAGAGACTTATGGTGCAAATACCTAACAAACTAAAGAGGGACCTAATCTGAAAACAATTAAAATCGAAAAGCTTTACACTTTCTACCCCTGTGAATCTATACGACGAACAAACTAAGTCCGGAATTAATTTATGGTGAAATTTGAAAGTGCTTTAAAATGAAAAACTCAAAAGAAGCCAAAGTTGTAAGGAAACTGTGGGAAAAAATATATAATTAAAAGCTACTAGGGCTGAAATTCTCAAATAAGCTCAGGAAGAGCTTATTTCTAAACTGATTACAGAAAGTGAGGTTTTGAACTTATTTTCACTTAAACAGCCATAAAATACTCAAATTAAGCTTAAATCTAAAAAGGAAAAGTGATCTAGAAAACTTATGATGTGCTTAATCTAAATATGAAAAGAAATTAAAGCTTAAACTACTTTTGAGCTACTGAAATTGATCATGAAATAAGCAAACTCAGGAAATAAGCAAAGGAACACAAACTTCAAATAAGCTAGAGAACTAAATAAGCTGAACTAAACTTTGAAACTTTAAGGACTTATAAAACTACTTAATATCTAACAAATTAAGCTATAAAATCTAGACTTAAAAGCTGAATTATCAAATTTAAATCCTAAAGATTCTAAGTACTGTTTTTGGAATTTTCAAGTTTTTGTAAGACTTTTGACAGCAAATTAAGCTAAGATAATAAGCTAGAAAACAAAATTTAAGACTTAAACTAAATTAAGCTATATGAAAACTTAAATCCTCTGCAATTGATAAGCCCTACTAAAACTTAAAATTTACTTAACCTAATTTAAAGCACTGAGAACACAGCTAGTCTAAATTAGGTTAGGTACTGGTTAGTTGTAAATATTCTTGCTAGTTCTTTCAAGTGAAAAGTATTGCCTGATGCCAATTTGGACTTTTGAGAATAACAAAAATTAAGCAATGAAATAAGCTTATAAACTAAACTTAATCATACTGAAATTTGAAAAACTAAATTTAAGCTAACCTAGTACTAACTTGTGAAGGCCTAAACTTTTAGTATACTAACTTTTTAGTTTTAGTACTGGTAGTGTATAATAGGCATGTCTAGCCCCAAGTACTAACTTAGGTTAGTACTGCTAGTGCAATTTTGAGACTGCACTAAACCAAACACCCCTTTATCATTTTGACAGGATTTAGAAAAACTTTTTAAGAGAAATTAAATGAACAAGTACTAAATACCAGATAAAAACTAGCTTAAAACAAACTTAACAATCATGATTAAACAACTGAATAAGCCTTAATCTAAGATCTAAACTATTTAAACTAATATTTTTGGATTTTATGAGTTTTTATGACAGAAACTAGCAACTAATGATCTATAACTATATAAGCAAAAACAGATTAGGACAAACAACTAATAAGCACTAGAAGACATATTTAAACACTAATAAGCAAAGAGAATAAGCAAATAAGCAATATTAAGCATATAAACTAAAACTAAGCAACTTAAAACTGAAATTTAAGAAGAATGAAAAGAGAAACTTACTTAATCCTTTAGCTAAACAAAAGGGACCAATTAAGGCAGCTACAAGCTCTCTAGCTTAGTAATAAGCTAGAGTAAAAGTCCTTGGGATCTCTTCCAAGGTAAGATCCCCTTCCAAAAGCTTGGATACAATAAGATCCATATGAGATTAAACTGATTTAAGGTTTAGATAAGATTAAAACTGAATTCAAACAGCTCAATTTCAGCTTATAGACTGAAAGAGCTTAATATGAGCTTATTGAGATAATTTGGCTTATTAAGAGAGCTTATGACTTTAAATGAGAGCTTAGAAAATGAGATTTAAAACACTAAAAGCTGAATTTCATTAACTAAAGAAGCTGATTACATTACTTGAAAAAGGAAAATTACATTTAAGTAAAACACGAATTTAAACTAGACTAAATTACTAAAAACTAGATAAAAAAAACGTAAAAACTAGATAAAAAAAACTACTCCTTGTGTGTGTGAGAATGAGGCCTATTTATAGTGCCAAGCTGAAGCTTCTAGGACCTCTAGCCTTGCTCACCAAACTTTTAATCCTGGCCAATCATTTTCCAATCATTTGAGCTTCAATCGTGACCGTTTGATTAAGAAGTGGACACCTGAGGATTGCCAGCGTGTCATTCCCTTGATGTGACGTTTGTGCTAGTTTTGTGAGTGAGTTTAGCACAAAACCCACCACTATTTGTGCTTCTTTCTTTGATTACGTGGCCTTTGAGCTTGAGCTAGGATAAGTATCCCCTTGATTAGACTAATTTGTCCCTGCCATCTTGTAAGAGAGACCTTGAATTGTCTTCCGTACCCTTTAATTTTCATTTGCCCCTTGATATTTACCTAGGTCTGTGAAATTGGCGGAAGTCGGTATCTGTGAAGAGTATAAGGGGTTACCGACTCCTTTTTCGACAGTTTATAACTGTCTGTAGTTTGAGAAGGTTGCACTACATTTGGCCCCTCTACTTTAATTTCCTCTTTTAAGTTATAAATAACTTTCGAGAAATGACCAAGATTGGCCCTTGTAGCATAAAAATTGGCCTAAGGCCTTTGGATCTTTGGGACCTTCTTTTTGAACTCTTTACGATTCTCGTGTCCGGGCTTGCTTGTTTTTGACTGTTTTCTTGTGATTTTTGACTTATCCATACCTGCACACACAAAACACAAATACAAGCATATTTTTGCCATTTTTGGTCTGTTTTGGGTTTATTTGGGTTATTTTAGGTATAAATGGATATGTGTATTCTACACTTATCAAGGTCCGCATCAACAAACCACCCAAATCGATAAGTCCTTTTCGAGTAGTAGGCCAAACCAGCAGTAACAAACATCCTTGGGGGAAATCTCATAACCATTTCCAATTAGGAATCTCCAAACGGCTTGTAACAAACCACTAGCACACCTTCTGTTGTTCAATTTTGACACTGCCTGACAAGTCATTCATTTTGCGATACAAACGTTAGCCACATTCTTGACTTTCATGCAATTTCCACCAAAGTACTGGTTTCAAATCTCTGTACATTTTTTGGTTGAACCTGGATGAATAGTACAAATGGAGAACTATGAGCTTCGTCATCACAACCTTCTCGACGAACTTAGTGCCAGCTCATTTGGGACACATAGCCTTTCTTCAACCACACAACACCGTCATCATAACACTGAACTCAGTTATGTTTACGTCTTTCAACATTTCTGCTCATTAGCCCAAACTTCACCGTCGTCATTCGAGTCTCTTTGTCTTTTGCTTGAGGTTAGACTTCCTATCCTCATAATGCCCAATAGCACAACAGTTCCTCGTACACATAGCTCAACATTCCTAAACGCTCTTCTAAATTTCGAAGGTTTATGGAATACAAACAAGCTTTCATCCACAACTTTTTCGACTAGTGGTCTGGCAACCACATTTAGCCATGCGCCGGATGGTACAGGATGTTAGTGTCACAATCTTTCTGATAGTTCCATAACCATCTTCTTCTGTCTCATTTTAAGTTTCTCTCTGAGTTAATATTATTATTTGGAGACTCTTATGATTTGTAAATATATCACAAGCTATCCTTCACCTAATGATAGCATTGTCTCCTGATCTTTAATGCAAAAACCACTGGCAGCTAATCAAGATACATGGATTGAGTTAATTTACTTCATAACGGATTCTGACTGTCTTGAAGCTGTAGGTCGATCACATTCCCATGTTGCATCAAAGCACAAACCAAACCTTTCTTCGATGCATCATGTATATCTGAAAACCACCAGAACCTGATGGGTAGAGTTAATATAGGAGCAGACACCAAATCTAGTTTCAATTCCGCAAAACTCATCCTACGCTATCCGTCCACACAAAAACTTCTCTCCCTTTTCTATCTGCTGGGTAAGAGGTAAGTTAATCGGGAGAAACCTCAACAAAAACGTCGGTAATACGCCAGCCAAGCCCACAGAAAACTTCTCAACCTTCGTTCACCGTAGTAGGTCTCGGCCATTTGGTTGATAGCTTCAATCTTTGATGGATCCATAATGATGCGTCTGCAGATACAATTATGACCACAGGAACGGCATTCTTGCTGTAACCGAAATCGCACTTCCGGAAAACATTCGACATTCAAATTCTTCTGTCTAAGGAATCTCAAACACAATCCGTAGATTGTTGCTCATGTCTCTCTCTGCTTCAGACTTGGAGGGTAAACGGGGATGTCATCGCATTTGGAAAACAATAACGGATCTTATCAAGGTATATGGAAATACGGTTCATCAAATCCATATAAAACGGCCAGGTAGAATTAGTCAGACCAAGGCATATACAAGAATTCGTATGTGGCCTTATACGCGTACGAAAGCAGATCTTTATAATATCCTGCTCTCTCACACGAAGAGCTGGTGATAACCAGATCGCCCCAGATCAATCTTAGAAAATTATTTTGGCCCCTTGCAGTTGCGTCAAACAAATCGTCGTCGATTCGAGGGAAGTGTGATAGCGGTTACGAATTGCTAATACGGTTTGAGTTCGCCCGGGTAATCAATACACAATGTGCATGTCCCATGTTTTTTCTTAAACAAATATGACCGGTTGCACCCCACGGTGAAACACTAGGTTTAATAAGCACATTCTCCAACATCTCCTGTAAACTGCTCCTTTACTCCTTCAATTTCACACAGGGGCCATACGATACGGAGCCTTCTATTGAGATAGGTGCTAGCACCATGAATTAATCAAATGCCTATATTCAATCTCTACTAGCGGAGGAAAAGTCCAGGAATGTTCATCGGGAAAAAAACATCACGCGTATTCACGAACATACCCCACAACAGAGTAAGATTTTCTAATATTAGGACTCTCCAAAGATTGTGTCCATAACAGAAGCCAGGAAAACCTTGGCACCCTTGAGGAATTCAACGGTACGTGCCTTCATTGCAGAAATAAGCTTAATGACTTAAGCGGTGAGGAACCATGATAAACAAATTACAGGTTGCTCTAAACATTACAATGTACAGTCTTGCATAGCCATGTCAATGGTAGCTCGATGAGAAGCAACAAATCCAATGCCACAGAATCACTCATCAAAGTCGAGCTTAGGGATAGGAAGTAAATTCGCCAGGAGAATACGGTTCATTAAAACTAGAGGGGGAAGTTAAGATATTCTATGGTCATTAAGCATATGTTACTTCATTGGGGTTGAAATGATTACACGTTCAAGTTAATGGTTGTAGGATGTCATATTAAGTTTTTAACGGGTTAGTCACCCAATTTTCAAGATGCGAGGGGAAAAAACGAGTTAGCAAACGAAAACAAGATAGGTTACGCGCAAGAGAGTTAAGCTAGTATAGGAACCTTAATGTCTACCCAACCTCAAAGGTCATAGCCTTACTAAGCTCTAAGGTCATAAAATGAAGCCAAAATTGTTATTTATAATGCTTTGCCAAGAAAAGAATATGAAAGAATTTTTATGTGTAATACGGCAAAAGACATTTGGAAAACTTTGTTAATCACCCGTCAAGGTAATAACCAAGTCAAAGATAATAAGATCGACCTTTTGGTTCAACAATATGAACAATTCGTCATTTCCGAAGACGAATCTATAGATAATGCTTTTGCTAGATTTAATACTATTATCACTCGTCCTAAAGCTCTTGATGAAGGTTATTCTAGTAAGAACTACGTAAGGAAGTTTCTTAGGGCTCTACATCCTAAATGGAGAGTGAAGGTTACGACGATTGAGGAATCGAAAGACTTGACATCACTATCTCTTGATAAGCTCATTGGAAACCTCAAAGTCCATGAGATGATCATCAAGAAAGATTCCGAAATAGTCAAAGCTAAAGGAGAAAGGAGATCTCTAGCTTTAAAGGCTAAAAAGAAATCTAGTGATGAAGAGTGTTCGACTTCCGGAAGTGAAGATGAAGAGTATGTTATGGCGGTAAGAGACTTCAAGAAGTTCTTCAAAAGAAGAGGTAGATTCGTGAGACAACCTCGGAACGACCAAAGGACCTTTCAAAGAAGCTGAGACGACAAAAATGGCAAAAGTGAAAGAAAGTGCTTTAGATGCTGATGTGTACTTATCCTAATCACAAAGGAACTAAAGAAAACTTCTATTAGCTAATTATTAACCAAAAAACCATACGACTCTATTTATTAAACATTTATATAAAGGTGAAACAAGCTAATGGGAGAAAAAGCCACAATTAATACATATGAGCTTGAAAGAAATCCAACTATTCTACGTTTAATGTCATGACTTATAAATAACACTATCATTTCTTGTTCTTTGCAAGAGAAATTTGCAAATACTTAGCCATATAAAATCCAACTTAGCATATTTAAAATCTACTTGAGATTAGCACAAGTCTTCTTTTACTAACGATTCAAGTCTAGCATGTTTAAAGTCTACATGAGACTAGCACAAACTATCATCATTAATTGTTAAGGGAGAAAGCTAGAACTCTACACGTACGATCGGGTCAAAAATTACTTTCTATTCTTACCAGCGGAAAACCTACATTTTTGTCTTAACACTTATATGTTTTTTTTTATGACTAAAAATTTAAAATTTTTGCTATTTTTGTGGGAAAACGGGTACGTGAGAACAAAACAATAAGCAAGCAACATCAAATCGATAGATTCCCTTCCCCAAACTAAAACGAAACATTGTCCTCAATGTTTAAAGTCGGGTTTCTACGTAAATCTAAGCCGTTTATGAAGTATGCAAAGATAAACGTTAATCGATAATGATGAAAGGATATGGATCTCCCCAAACTAATTTCACACAAAGGATGAGAAGCTCGAGTAGAACGGGAGAAATCAACCGGACACGAGAGGCTTCAGAAATTTGTTGGGTAAATCCTGCAAAAATCACAACAAACAAGCACAAACAGCGAGAAATCAGAGAGAGTACAAGCCTCTCTCAACACAACACATAAGATAATAGAAAATAGAAAGAAAAATAGAAAGGATAAGCATGGGGTGAACTCCCACGAAGCGGCTTGTTTTTGGTCACCGAGTCGCAAGCTCGACTCGATCCCTGAATTTAGTTGTCCTTAGGGAGAGCAAATGGAAACTTTCATTGAAACTGCTACTTGATTATGATTCATGATGATTCCGGGGTCAAAAACAAAATTCTCACTTCTAAAGGAGAAAATCAAAGGTGATTCCTCGGAATAAGTGAAGAATGGAAGAAAAGTCCAAATGATAAATGCGAAGGAATTGACATCTTCAACATTTAGAGGAAACGTCTTCTTACTTTGGTAGAAATTAAGCACAACATTCTTCAAACTTTCATCTGGTGGTTCTGGCGGAGGTAGAAAAATTGACGGTTCTTTGAAAACTAAAAGAGTCCCGGAGGAAATGTTCTCTTTTAAATTCTCCTCCAATGTTACAAGATTTTTATCATGAATGGCATGATAAACTAGTATACCTGGTTTGAATACTTTGTCCTCGTTTCTGAGAGAATTCAAGATAACACTAGCCGACAACTCCGCAGTGAAAGGCGAGTCGGAATCTAACAAAGGATGTGGTAAAATACTTGATTCGGTGGTAGAGTCAAATGAAATGGGTAAGTCCTTTTTCAAGTCCTTTGGTTTGGAAAAATGATCATTAAAATCAATTGGATTATCAAAAGTGATTTGAATTGGCATGACAATGGTATCGATTGGAACATCACTTGAAACTTCATCTTCTTTTTCCTTGATTTCTTCAACTTTTTGAGAAAGAGGCTTTGGTTTCTTATGTAAGTAAGTTGCCAAGAGACAAATTATCTTTTTCCTTATCGCAATTCGAGTCATCATTTTCCACACAAATCGGACCAACGAGAAAAACATCGGCGTCTTCCAAACCTTCTCTCTGGTGAGAGTAGGGGAAGTAGGATTGCTACTTGAAACTTCAAAGGTGGGAGGGAGGGTAAGATCAATTCCTGGTGGAATCGAAATACTTTCTGGTGGTGAAGTAAGTGTGACGGAAGAAGAAGACTTAATCTCGACATCCTTATCGTTTTCTTCAAAGAGAGGGTTCACGTTGCTGGATTTGAAACTATCATCGAATTCGAAAAGAGGATTTGAGATAATTCGAAACGTATCTTCTTGAAAGTCCTTTTTAAGAATGGAAACATCATCACCCGGTGGTAATGAGTTAGGAAGAGTGAATTCATCGGCGAATTCCTCGGAAGTAGAATCACTAGTCTTCATCGGAGAAGAACTAGGAAAGGAATCATCGGATTGAATAGTGGGACTGCCACTATACATCTGAGCAAATAAGTCCTTAAAACCAATGTAATTCGGAACGTTAAAAATATCAATCATGTTGATTGATTCAACTCTTTGAATACCATTAAGTTTTGATTTTTCACTTTGCATGTTCAACGTTAAACTTTCATTTCCATCACGAAGGATCAACTTTTCGTCGTAAACATCAATTAAAGCTCGTGCGGTTCGTAAAAATGGTCTTCCGAGAATTAAAGGAATTTGTTCGTCGGGAGCGTAATCAACAACTACGAAATCGGCTGGGTACGTAAACTTTCCTACTGGAACAAGCACATCCTTACAAATCCCATCCGGTCGACAAAGTTGACGGTTGGCTAACTCGAGAGTCATTTGGGTTGATTCGAGGTTGGTATAACCTAACCTATGAAAGACCGAGAGAGGCATTAAGTTGATACTAGCTCCTAAATCGGCTAAACCTTGACATTTAGGCTTTGAAAAATCACATGGTATGGTAAATCGATAAGAATCTCCCAATTTTTTGGGCAATTTCTTAAGAATAACGGCACTACAATTTTCACTCAACGGAGTATTAGCAAGTTCTTCAAGTTTTTCCTTATTAGCGTAAAGATCTTTAAGCATTTTTGTGTATTTAGGCATTAGAATCAATGCATCCGCAAGAGAAATATTGAAATGAAGTTGTTTAAACATTTTCCAAAACTTTTAAAGTTGAACCTTGTCTTTTTCATGCCTTTTTTCTACATTTCTTCTTTCCGGGTAAGGAAGCTTAAGTTCATATGTTTTAGGACCATTGACATTTCCCTCTTGATTTACTTTCGTTGTTGTTTGAGAATTTGTCTCTTGAACTTTTTGGGTTAGAGGAGGTGGGACAGGATCCGTTGACGTCTCCTCTACCACACCCGGATTAACAAATGGAGGAATGGACGGCCCTTCGTAAGAAACTCCGCTTCGAGTTGTTATTGCCTTGGCTTCATTCCTTGGATTTGGTATGGTATTGCTAGGTAAAGTACTTGAACTTGAAGCTTGATTGGGATTGCTGAAATCATTAATCTTGGTGCAAAGGCTTGTTAACAAACTTGTAACATTTGCCATTTGATTTTGCAAACCTTGATTTTGATTTTGCACATTCTTCAATACCGCATCGTTTGCTCTGACGTAGCTTTCAAAATCAGTTCTCAAAACACCATTTGTTGGAGGTTGGTAAGGTACAACTTGATTGATTGGTGGTTGATTGGTTGGTGTTTGGTATGATGGAGCTTGGTAAACTTGATTTTGATTGTTTTGACGGTTTTGATTAAAGTTTCCTCCACGGTTTTGGTTGAGGTTAGAATTGGTTCCTTGGTAACGGTTTAGGTTGGTTTGGACATTCGGTTGATTAAAACCCGGTGGTTTCATTTGACTTGCCAAATTGGAAGGTTGGTTTCTTTGGAGAAAATTACCAACGGCTGCGGTTTGTTGAAATTGTTGGATGTTGTCATGAAAAATGGGAAAATCGTTTCCACCTCGAGTTAACGGACAAAAGTTAAAATGGTGATTTGATCCACAAGTGACACATACTTCCTCAACTGCTTTGACGGGTGCAGGAGTAGTAACAACTAAAGCTTTCATCATTTGGTTCATCTTGATAGTCATCTTATCCTCGAGAGAAGCGGCTATTTGTT
>BQNB010079775.1:14682-28292 GCA_026074375.1 Tanacetum coccineum | reverse complement strand
AACATAGAGGACCAAAAATGTAAATTTACTAAAACTCCTACTAATCACTCCCTCATTATTTGTAAAGTTGGCAAATCTTGCTCTAATTGCAATTAAATGACTTTTTTGACATTTTGTACGTTTTTTAAGTGTTTACAGTTTTTTACATTTTTTACTTATTTTTACGTCTTTTACATTTTTTACGTTTTTTTATGTTTTTTTACGTTTTTTACGCTTTTACGTTTTTTACATCTTTTTACGTTTTATACGTTTTTTTACGTTTTTACGTTTTTTTTACGTTTTACGTTTTTATACGTTTTTGTACGTTTTCGTTCGCTTTCACACGTTTTCGCCGCTTTTGCGCGTTTTCGTCCGTTTTTAGATGTTCTCGCACGGTTTGTTACGTTTTCACACGTTTTCTCTTAGATTTGATGGAACAGAAAAAGATAAATGTTTGTTCTTTTCTTAATTCATTCAGAAAATACAACGGATTAAATAGTAATGCCATGACCTCTAAATATAGAGAGTATTAATCACCGACTATATTAAATGAGGATTCAAACACCCATTAAATGACTCCTAAAAATATAGAGATGGTTGACTAATATTAAGGTAAAGAAATCATATATAAAGAAAGATATATATGAATAATATTTTATTCACACCTTACTTGATGGAGAATGCAAATCTGTATGCCAATCTTGCCATGAAGAAATTGATGCTGTGATTGCTGGAATGTCTGTTGTTAGCAAGTTGACTATTTGCAATTTTAATGCTAATTTTCATGGTTTGATTCCTATTGAATCAACTCTTTCACGTACCAAAGTTCACAGTCATCTCGACGTGCTATGTTACTCTCGTGGAGACAGGATTGTTAAGCTATGTGCCGAGCTGCTTGTTATCACAATTAAGGGGGTTAGGTGGCCATAGATTGTGAACAGTAACGCAATGAGCTTCCATAGATACCCAATATTAATCTTCTTATATCGGTGGTGGACCTATTGCCCTTGTTAATCGGTTCTGCTGAAGTATAGTGAACCTCGATTTATTTATTGGCGTCTCCAAGACAATGGGAGTCCCCATAGCAAAGAGAAGATAAACAGGTACGTGGACCGCCTCGTGTAGGACATCCTAACAGTCAGGGTCGCAATAAGGCGGTTGAAGACGAGATCTCCTGCTCGAGAAAGGAGGATACCTTGGCCTGGAGTGGCCTTCAAGTACCCAAGAACACGATTCGCTGCCTCCAAATGATTGTTTCGTGGGTCGGCTACTGATACGCAATAAAATATACACGATATAATATTCCAAAAGAGCAATTAAGAACTTTCCTAAAGTCTCCCTTAAGAAAAGCTCACTCTAAAAGATATATATAATATATAATACGTATATTTAACCGGGAAGAATGATCACCCGGGTCGTTTCCCCAACGACTTGTGAAATTGAAACCTTGCTTTAGCTTGGATTATGATTTGAATGAGAGAAAAGATATTTTTGAGTATCTATAACTACTAAATAAAAGCAACAATTAAAATGAACAATTAAAAACAATTAAACACTAAAACAATTAACGGGAAACAAATAAAACGCGACAATTAAGCAAATAAGACAAAATTAAACTTTAAAATTGAAAACTAAATTTCTAAACCTAAAATAGGACAAAAGAAAATTTTAGGAAAAAGAAAAATATTTTTTTGATTATTTTTGAATTTTAATTTATTATGAAATTAACAAAAGAATTTAATCTATTACAATCCTAGGAAAATAGTAAATTAAGTACTAAAATTGAGGAAAAATGAGTTTTAAACTTAGAAAAGTCTAAATTAACATAAAAACTTAGAAAACTATTTAAATATTTTTAAAATTTAAAATCATATTTTTAAAATTAACAATAAAAGCCTCAAACATTAAAAATTAAAATCTAAAAGAGTTAAAAATGATTTTTCTTAATGTAAAACTAAAGTATTTTTTTATAAAACTAAAAACTATTTTTTTGTATTTTTATAAAAACTTTTTTCTATTTTTTATGTATTTTTCAATTTTTAAACCTACGAAAAATCCTAGAAAATAAACCAATTGATGGAAAAATGTGAAAAATTCAAGAAAAGTCTATGATGCAACAAAGATTATTAGATAATAACAAGGACTCAACTAAGCTTATAAATATAGCTGAATAAAAATGGCTTTCTTTGGTCTACGGCTTATAAAAGAAAAAGTTAATTAAAATGTGTATAAGTATTTAATGAGGAGAGAAGAGGATGGATGAGCTATTGAAGCTTGATGGTAAGACAGTTATGTGTTAGTGTTGCAATTGAAGGTCGTGGGTTCGAGATTGGCAGACACCCCTTTTTGTATTTTTTTTTCAAAAACAACAGCTAAAAATGTAAGCCCATACATAATTACATCACACGTACCAACTAGCACATGATTCGTAAGCAATTTAATAAAAAACACATATAGGCTGCAAATTATTCCTAAAGCTCACAAAAAAGCTCTTAAAGGACAGTGATTACAGAAAGTGGCTTTTTGAGACTTTCTTTAGCTTATTGTCACTTAAAAGCTTGCACCAAGGTTTTATATAGCTCATATCTAAAAAAATAAAAGAATGTTTTAGAATAGAAAGCTAATGATGTGCTTTATTCTAATTCTAAAATAGCGACATTGGCCACAAACTACTCTACACTATCTGAAATTGATAATCAAAGTAGCAAAATCAGGAATACGTACAATGACCTAAAAAATACAAATGATGCTAGATTTCTTATAAAAAGCTTAATCAGTCTTTGAATACTTTGAAAACTAATGTGAACTACTTATAAGCTAAAATCCTATTGCTTAAAAACCTAATCTTATAAGCTAGGAAATCTATATTTAGCAAAGCTACTTACTACTACTCTGTTTTCTGTTCTTTTTTGGCTCTTTTTTTATGAACTTTTGAAGAAATATATAACCTAAATAAATGAGCTATAAATTCGTACAACAGCTTTGATCCTATGTTAGCTGATGACTAACTATAGTAAATTAAATTTTATAAGGACACTAATCCTTATTATAGCTAGCTTAATCTATGAAGAAAAGGACAGAGTACTAACTGCTGTTAGTATGATGATGCATTGGCAAGTGCACAAAACCAATTGCTGGGACCTGTTTGTCTAATCCTGCATGGAACCACTCTGTTTGAGTGTATGCTAACACAATTAAACAAGGTCCAACGCAAGGAAAGGGCTTGGATCGAAAATCTATAAGCTAACAAATGCAATTATTCCCTCTGGTGCAGGCACACCTTTTTTAAGACCTTAACTTCTTATTTTTAATATCTAACTTTGTATAAAAAACTCTTTTCCTATTGGTTTAAAATGAATTACAAACTGACTCAAGCAAAAATTAAATCTCACTTTGACTTTTGATGGTCAAAATAGCTAATGTCAAACACTCCTTTATTTTTGTATTTATGATTTTTAGACAGATTTAAGGCAAGTAAAGAATCTAAAAAGATGTAGTTTAACTATTTAAAACTAAATGAACAATTTATAAACTAATAATACGCAGATAAACAAAACAATAATAAGCTGAAAAGCTTAATGCAAATATTTCTTGGTTTTTTATGTTTTATATAAAGACAAATTATGAATACTAAAACCTTACACTATAAAAACTAAAAACAGATAGTAAATCATGATTAATAAGCAAGATATATTACAAATAAGCTCAGCTAAACAACTAAATAAGCAGATAAGCAAAGTAAACAAGTATTAAAGCAATCATTAAACTAGAAATTAAAGTACAAAAAAATAATTTAACAGAACTTACTATTTGCCTAGCTTAATCAAAGACTCAAAGGTATAACTCTTAGAGCGATTCTACAGATCCTGGCTATTTAAATAAGCCAGTTAAAGGTCCTTGGGTGTCCTTTCAATTAGGACTTCCCCTCATAAGCCAAAATCTAATAAGTTCAAGGTATTTAATTGATTTATTAGGTATAAGTATGATTAAGGTAGGATTAAGCTCAATTACTAGCTTATAGACTAGTAAGAGCTAATAAGAGCTTATAGGAGCTTATGAACATTAGTTAACAATTTATAAAAATGAGGAGATTATGAGTTAAAACAAGAGATCTTCGACAAAGTAATACTAGGTTTCTTTAAATTAAAGCTTATTTACATTACTGTAGTAAATTACAAAACTGAGAAGAGAATTAAATAGCTATAAACTAAAATTAAGCTAAAACTAAAAGCTACTAACTAACTAGATGCTGAATGTGTGTGAAGTGTGAGTATTTATAGGCTCCTGAAGAAGCTTCTAGCCCCCTTGTCAGTTAGACGCTCCTCCCAATTATATCGTACGATCGTCTCAATGATTCGGATCTTCATTGTCCACCTGGTCAGCTTTTCATCTTCACATGGATTGCCAGTGCAATCCATTGTTGAGGCCCTTATACTTTGTTGTTGTGAGTGATTTATTAGAGTAAAAACCACTTAATCCTTGCTGCTACCCTTGCATAGCAACGTGGCATTGTGGCTAAAAGTGGTGTATGATTGACTTATTTGGACCCCTGCCCTAACTGTTGTAGTCCCTTATGAATTGGACCATATGCACCCTTTAATTTGCATTTGCCCCTTGATTTGACCATAGGTAAATGAGGTAGGGGACGATCTACAGTAAAACTGTATTTCGCGCCCTTTTTTTAAACTAAAACGGGTAAATGAGGGTGTTAGTTTGGGATTTTGGCAGGATTGGCGCTTGTCTTTGTTTAATAAAAGTCATAATGTTAAATGACTTTCATTTTTGGCAACTTGGGTCCCTGGAGTTATATAAAAGGGTAATGGGCTTTTAGGTTTTGGGTTTTGGATCCGGGTATGGTTTTAAGGGTTTTAGCCCATTTATGCTTAGGGACTATTTGTGTAACTTTAGGAAAACTTGAGGGACTGAAATGGTAACTTGAGATTTTTGTCCTTTAGTGTTTGACTTTTGTTGACCCATGGTTGACCAAGGTTTGACTTTTTCTGGCTTTGGCTTTGAATCTTTGGCTTCTCTTGTGCTCTTCCGTTTCTCGTGTCCGTGTTTGCCCGATTTTGATCGTTTTCTTGTGATTTTTGATATATCCGTACCTGCACACAGAAAACACAAAAACAAGCATATCTTTGCCATTTTTAGTCTGTTTTTGGGCTTATTATTGGGTCTTTTGTTAGGTTATAAATCGGATATGTGTATTTTACACTTATCAAAATCTCCCAAACTAGAATGATCGCGTAGTCCTCACGCATTAACACATGCCTTATAACAAATATCTTTAAAACTTCCCCAAATCTAAACATTTGAAAGTAGCAAAGATTTTTTATGTTGAGTAGAGTAATGAGGATCACACGTATAAAAAACAACTGTTTTCCATTTTTCAAACGATTTCTTTCTTTTTATGATTTTTCTTGATAATTAACTACCTAAACTTACAACTTTTTTCTTGTGTGACTTAACTGATTGTTTTCATTACTTTGTGGTTAAATTTTAGGATCATGGTACAAAAAACACTGAAAGTGGTCTCAAATGATAACTTCCATCATACCCGTTTTTCACTTTTTCCCTTACTAAACTTACAAATTAAGATCAAAGTTTAGTAAGGAGCTAAGATGCCATATGACTACTTATAATTACAACTGTGAATTTCTACTGCCGAATATAAAATATATATTTAAGTGTGTGTGTTCACTTTAATTTAATCCATTATCCACATATTTAGTAGTTGAAATCGACAAAGCTTTCCAATGGGCTCATTTGGGCTTAATATGTTAAACACATTAGTAAGTTCACAACTCAAACAAACAAAAAACCTCTGTAGCATAAGACATCGTTGGTGAACTTGTCCCATGAATGACGTTCTTCTCTAGCATCCACCGTCATCGGGTAAGTGACTAAGGCTTTTGACACTCCCATCGGAGAATAATAATCGTGACGCATGAACTTCCGATGAAAAAGCCTTGTAGACTTTTGCAAACGTTAGTTCAAAAGAATACTTTGGTTTTAGAAAATGTAACTTTTACTTTTTATTTTCTAACTTGCAACATTATTACTATGTACATTATTAGATTAGGAATCGGTATCACTTTTCTTTCGACGACACATCGGCCTCGCCTCCGACCAAGAGCTGTGTACTTATTTTGATACAAACCTCTAATATACATTCTCCAATCCTTTCCTTTCGATTGACCCATCGAGAGCGAAACGACAAATGCCATGTACTTTATTGCGATGGATTTGTATAATTAATTATTAACAATAAAGGATTTATAATTGAATCCTGTTTTATTCACTAAGTACCTTTTTTTATATATATATTAATTAACACATTATTTTTGCAATATAGAAAAATTTTCATTTTAGAAAAAACCTAAAGTATAACTTGAACCAAAATTCTTCATTTACATAATGATCGTTGACTTCATCATCGATAAAGCTTTTTCTCTGAATATGTTGATTAGATTTTTAAGAGCCAAACTTAATTTTTAAAAAATTAAAGAGAACACGTCTAATTAATCATTTTAAGACATTTGGGGAAGAAAAACCACAACGTTATTCTTATAAAGCTTTAAGTTTCTCCAAATTAAACTTTGTTGTAGCATTCCTATATTCGTAAATCAACACTATCATCTACTTATTCTTTGCAATTTAAAATTTCTAATAAAGTAAATTCGCAAATACTTAGCCTATAGCAAAATCTAACTCGGCATACTTTTAAATCTTCTGAGTTTAGCAAAATTCTTCATTTTACTAATGATTTCAAGTCTAGATGTTTAAAGTCCAAAGAGACTAAGCACAAAACTATCATCATTATTGTTAAGGGAGAAAAATATGAACTCAACACCGTTGATCGGGTCA
The DNA here is from genome assembly GCA_026074375.1 of Tanacetum coccineum. Lineage (NCBI taxonomy): Eukaryota > Viridiplantae > Streptophyta > Magnoliopsida > Asterales > Asteraceae > Tanacetum > Tanacetum coccineum. Next base: position 21,446 of record BQNB010079775.1, on the reverse strand, counting down.
ATGATTACTTCTTATTACTTACCAACGAAATCCTTACATTCGTGTATTAACACTTATTTTTTTTTATATATATATATTTTTTTTCTTCATTTTTTTCTACAAAAAATTTAAAATTTTTGTTATTTTTGTGGGAAAACGGGTACGTGAGAACAAAACAATAAGCAGGTAACATCAAATCGATAGATTCCCTCCCCAAACTAAAACAAAACATTGTCCTCAATGTTTAAAGTCGGGTTCTACGAAAATCTAAGCCGTTTATTAAGTATGCAAAGATAGACGTTAATCGATAAGATAAAAGGATATCGGATCTCCCCAAACTAATTTCAAATAAAGGATAGGAAGCTTGAGTGAAACGGGACACAACACCGAACACGAGAGGCTTCAGAAATTGTTTGGTTCAATCCTACAAAAATCACAACAAACAACAAACAACGAAAAACGAAAGAGCTAGCCTCAACACATCACAACACATTATTTAGAGCAATAGAAAATGGATAAAAAAGATAGGCAAGGGGTGAACTCCCACGAAGCGGCTTGTTTTTTGTTACCGAGTCACAAGCTCGACTCGATCCCTGAATTAATTCGTCCTTAGGGAAGAGCATGAGAAAATATCATTGAAATGCCACTGGCTTATGAAACGTTGCAATGTCAGGTCAAAAAAAATTATGTCTACAACTCCGAAGGAGAAAAATGAAGAAATGAAGATCAAATCTGAAACAAGGGTGGGAAGGGTGGGTAAAATATCGGCCATAAAAACCATGAGAGTTCTTTAGTAACACCCTTAATACACCTTTGGTTTATCAACACATAACCGCTTGGGTTCAAACATTTCTCAATATCCGGTGTGGTTCGGTGGGAGGACGAGGAATTAACGGATCATCTTGATGGTCAAGGTTAGGTAAATCATTATCTTCATTTTCGGAATCATCATTCTCAACACTTGTGGAATTAAATCATCTGGAACACGGAAATATCGTTCTCTTCTTGAACAAGGTTTCACTATCCTCAACGGGGATATGAGATACGGAAAAAGACTCGATAACTAAACTTTGATGAACATTTTCCTGTGACCGTGAAATTGAAATCACACAAAGCACTGTCATAAGACTAAGATATTCCCCAAATTCACGATCATTCCTCGAAGGAAGTGTAATGACTTCTCCGACGAACTCATGGTGAAGAGGATCACTTTTTGGAGAAAAAAGTAATCGAGATTCATTTTTGTTTCGGGTTCATGAACTCGGAAATCATTCGGGGGGAAAGCGAGATTAATGGGTAGATTCATTACTAAGAATTATCAAGAAAGTTATGTGCTCCTTTGATCCGATAAGTATCCTTCTCTAATTAGTAGAAACTTCTATGGCAGGAAAAGCATCGATCTCATCAATATCGTCTTCTGGAGTAAAACACTCAACCTTATTGGACAAAGGTGTGTTAAGTAAAGCTGACTCATCGGAATCTAAAACGTTGGAGTTTACGTTTACGAATTCTTCATCCATCTTGTTAAAGAGATGATTTACGGTGCTAGATTTGAAATTGTCATCAAATTCAAAAAGAGGATTTGAATGATCTTGAAAATTTCCTTCTTGAAAACTTTTTTAGAAGAGTGGTTTCATCGCGCGAACTCCTCAAGATTATCACATAGTCTACACCGGAGAAGATTCTTGGAGAAGGATTCATCAGAATGAGTTAGTGGTACTGCAATATCGGAATCAGCTTTTGAGTAATGATTACAGAAATGGCTCAATAGTATCGGTGAACTCAAATACGCGTATTCTTGTTTTTCTTAGATTTATCGGCATAATAAACAAGTTCTTCCTTTCCTACTCTTAGAGTCAATTTTTCTTCATACAAATCAATGAGAGCTTTTGCGGTGCGAAGGAAAGGTATCCTTTATTAATTGGCACTCTGGGGTCTGGGTTCAAAATTATACACTACAAATCAACATGAAAAGTGAAACCATCAATCTAACATACAACTACTCGGCTTATAACCATCGGCGTGCGTAACGGAATGGTTAGCAAGATCATTGTGTCATTCGAGTTGGAGTCAAAGCTCAAGCCCAAGTTGATTTGTAGTTTGATGTTGGTAAAAGGTATTGATTAGCTCCGGAATCGGGCAAAGCACTAGTCCTATCAAGCTCTTGTAAAGCACATGGAATAAGAAATTTTCCCGGATCTTTGAGCTTCTCGGGAACTTTGTTCATGATGATAGCAGAACATTCAGCATTCACATTGTAATGGCGATCTCCTCGAGTTTCTCTTTGTTCAGTAGCAAGCAAAGAGCTTAACCATTTGTATGGACTCCTTTGGCCATTTCGACGTGAGCATCTTTCAATCCAATCTCTTAAACGGAGTTGTTTAAACATCTTCAGAACTGGCTTATGTTGGAACTTGGTTTAGCGCGTTCGCTCTCACTTTCATCTTTCGGAGGTATGGAAGTTTAGATTGATACGAATTAGGTCTTGGAGAATTAAGATCTTGAATTTCTACATTAACGGTTTTCTTTGCTTTTGGTTTTGGGATTTCAATGAAAATGGATTCTTCTTCCTCCGGAGGTGGGACATGTGCGGTATTTTCCAAATTTGGATTTTGCACTTTTTCCGTTGACGTCTCTGGGTTTTGTTCGGGTTCTTTTGAAGGAATAGAAGAAAGGGTTCTCGTGTCAGGTAACAAGAGGTTTAACGTCGAAGGTCCTTCACAAGTTTTACGCTCATGTATGGTTAATAGCATTAACATGTAACGAGGTTAGTTACGGTTTTGACTTTGGATGAGTACCCGATCTTGATAGTGGCAAGCGATGTTGTTGTTGTGATAATTTTGCATAATACTGCATCATGTTTGGAAAATCATCTTGTTTCTTTTGAGGATTCGGTTATTTTTTTTCTTTTGGTTATAACTTCTTTGAAAATCATTTTGGTTTTCTTTAAAAATTATCCAATTCCTTTGCAAATTATTTATGCTTCGCTTCATTAGCCTTAGCATAACTCTCAAAATCCGGTTTTCGAACACCTTGAATTTGTGGAAGTGGAAGGTAAAGCTTGATTAACAAAGTTTGTAGTTTGTTGGTGGTTGGTTATGGTGGCGTTCTGATAACGTCTCCTGATTATTTTATAACGGTTTTGGTTGAAATTGCCTCCACGATTTTGATTCGAATTAAAAATTGTTTCCATTATATCGGCTTTGGTTTTCATTGGTTTGTTTTTGCACAATTTGGATGATTAAACCGAGGTGGTTCTCATTTGATTTTCCATATTAGGAGGAATCCTTTGGAACAAAGTTGCCAACCGGCGAGCGGTTTATGGTATTGATAATGTATATCATGAATAAACGGGGAAAATCAATTCCTGGATATCGGACAATTGTTGAAATTATGGTTTGAACCACCATGTTAACACAAAACTTCCTCGACGTGCTTTGACTGGTAGCAGGAGTCGTACATTCTTTTCACTAATCAGCTTTTCCAAGGGCTCATTCGAAATATCCATTTTGTCTTCAAGAGAGCGGCGTGTTGTTGAAAAAATTCAAGAATTAGAAGGTGGTAGAAGTAGATAGAGGCGCATTCGTACTCGCTCTTGGTTCAATCGCAGATTTTGAATAACGAACTTAGATTTTACTCTCATAATGGCTAAACCATCATAGGCATTTTTCTAAAAATCATTCACTGCGGCGGCATATAAAAGCATCTTGATCGTTGGTAATTCAATAGAAATTGTAGAAAGTATCATAGTTGTTGTAATTTCGAGGAAACCATGATGAGGACATATGACGAAGAAAGTCATTTGAAACGCTCCCATGCTTCGTTGAATTAGTTTCTTTGGTATTTTTGGAGGAAAGTAGTGATTTCGTTTCTAAGGTAGGTTGTTTTCGAGGTGGAAAGAAGTGGTTTATGATTTTCGAGACATGATTCATCCCAAAGTTAGGAATCGGATCGTAAGGTGGTTCCTTATCTAGCCAAGTCCGGGCTTCACCTTCGAGTGAGAAAGGAAAAAGCAAAAGCTTAATCGACGTGTTCGGAACTTCGGGATGTCTAAACGTAGAAGTGACTTTGTTGAAAAATCGAAGATGATTATGAGGGTCTTGTTTACCCGTAATTGATTTACTCTTGAAACAAGATTAATCAAAGTTTGTTTAAGGCTCAAAAATTGTTTGCATTTATCGGTGGAACAAATCAATCTTGCATCTTCGTATCCCTCGATGGGAGCTTGTAACATCTGAGCCATGGTACGATTGTATTGCCATTGGTAAATAGGTGATCCTCAACAATAAACCGTTGTTAATGGTTGTTTGTCGATCGAATTTCGATTCTAGCTTGAGATTCGAATCAGTGCGCATGCATTAAAAAATAAGAAATTAAAAATTAAAAATTACTACTATTTTTTTTTTTGATTTTTTTTAACAATCTTCTTTAAACTGCATAAACGTAAGACTAACTTAAAACCAAATAATAATCTTACTTACGGTAACTCTTAAAAATTGCTTTCTTAAGATGTAGTCGTACCTAGGTAAATGACACAATGACAGGTTTTGAATGTTTTAGTTCGATTTGGAACTTTTCAGTTAACCGGAACTTTATGTTTGATAATTACATCGATTGTTGATAGTCTAATATGGTTGGTGTTCGTTTAAAAACAACTTTTGTGTATTTTTTTTTCAAGGATCATTTTTTCTATTATTATTTTTTAATTTTTTTTATTTTTTTTTAATATGATAACTATACAAAAAGAAAATTATTTTTTACTTTTTTTTTTTTTTTTTGGGATTTTTGTAAATACTATAACAAAAAATTAAACTCTTCGTGATCACGATAAGATCTTCATACCAAATCAACAAACGTAAACATCGGGAATTTTAACAGTCCCTGGCAGCGGCGTCCACAAAAAAATTTGATACGCCATTAAATAATACACGATATAATATTCCAAAGAGCAATTAGAAACTTTCCTAAACGTCTCCCTTAAGAAATAAGCTCACTCTAAAAGATATATATAATATATAATACGTAATATTTAAACGGAAAGACATGATAACCCGGGTTCGTTTCCCCAACGACTAGTAAATTGAAACATGGCTTTAGCTTGGATTTGATTTGAATGTGAGAAAATATATTTTTGAGTATCTATAACTACTTAAATAAATAGCAACATTAAAAATGAAACAATTAAATGCATATTAAACAATAAAAAACAATTTAAGGGAAACAAAATAAAACGCGAAATTAAGCAAATAGACAAAATTAAATTTAAATTGAAGAACTAAATTTCTAAACCTAAAATAGGACAAAAGAAAATTTTAGGAAAAAGAAAAATATTTTTTTGATTATTTTTGAATTTATTATGAATTAAAAACGAATTTAATCTAATTAAATCCTAGAAAATAGTAAATTAAGTCCTAAAAATTGAGAAAAATGATTTTTTAAACTTAGAAAAGTCTAAATTAACATAAAAACTTAGAAAACTATTTTAAACTATTTTTAAAATTAAAATCCTATTTTTAAAATTAAAAATAAAAGCTCAAAAATAAAAAATTAAAATCTAAAAGAGGTAAAAATGATTTTTCTTAATGTAAAACTAAAGCTATTTTTTATAAAACTAAAAACTATTTTTTTGTATTTTTATAAAACTTTTTTCTATTTTTTATGTATTTTTCAATTTTTAAACCTACGAAAAATCCTAGAAAATAAACCAATTGATGGAAAAATGTGAAAAATTCAAGAAAAGTCTATGATGCAACAAAGATTATTAGAAAAATAAAAGACACAACTCAGCTTATCAAATAAGCTGAGAAAATGGCTTATTAGGCTACGGCTTATAAAAGAAAAAGTTAATTAAAATGTGTATAAGTATTTAATGAGGAGAGAAGAGGATGAATGAGCTATTGAAGCATGATGGTAAGACGTATGTGTTGTGTGCAAGAGGTCGTGGGTTCGAGATTGGCAGACACCCCTTTTTGTATTTTTTTTTTTCAAAACAAACAGCTAAAACTGAAAGAGCACATGATTGTAAGCAACTTTAATAAAAACCATATAGGCTGAAACTTATTCTAAAGCTCACAAAAAGCTCTTAAAGCAGCTGATTACAGAAAGTTGGCTTTTGAGCCTTCTTTAGCTTATTGTCACTTAAAAGCTTGCACAAGGTTCAATATAAGCTCAAATCTAAAAACAAAAGATGTTTTAGAAAGCTAATGATGTGCTTAATCTAATTCTAACAAGCTACATTGGCCACAACTACTCTACACTATCTGAAATTGATAATCAAAGTAGCAAACTCAGGAATACGTACAAAGACCTCAAAATCAAATTAAGCTAGATTTCTTAAAAAGCTAAAACAGACTTTGAACTTTTGAAAACTAAGTGAACTACTTATAAACTAAAATCCTAATGCTTAAAAGCTAAACTTATAAGCTAGAAATCTATATTTAGCAAGCTACTTACTAATACTACTGTTTTTGATCTTTTTGGCTTTTTATGAACTTTTGACAGAAAGAATAACCTAAAAATGAGCTATAAATTGGAAAACAAGCTTTGATCTATGTTAAGCTATGACTAAACTATAAGTAAGCTAAATTTAAAGGACTAAATCCTAACTATGCTAGCTTAATCTATAAAGAAAAGGACAGCAGTACTAAATGCTGTTAGTATGCTGATGCACTTTGGCAAGTGCACAAAACCAAATTGCAGGTGACCTTTTTTGGTCTAACCTGCAATGAACACTCTTAATGAGTGCATGCTAACACAAATTAAACAAGGTCCAAGCCAAGAAAAGC
>BQNB010079774.1:0-30138 GCA_026074375.1 Tanacetum coccineum | reverse complement strand
TGTCTCACCCACTGCTGATTCACAGGTTATATTACTGAGTCTGATCCTGAAGAGGATCCGGAGGAGGATGATGAGGATCCTAAGGAGGATCCAGCTGATTATCCCACTGACAAAGATGATAATGAAGAGGAGGATGAGGAGGAGCCCTCCGGAGACGATGCTGAAGATAAGAACGAGGATGAGAACGAGGATGAGGAGGAGGAGGAGGAGGAGCACCTAGCTCCGGCCGACTCTGTCCCACCACCCGCATGTCGTACCACTGCCAGGATGTCTATCCTGGATCAGACACCTATTCCATTCCCACATGTGATAAAGGTTGACAAATTTCTCGCCATATCTACTCCGCCACCATTACCTCTTACATCATACTCATCACCACTACCACAGATACCATCCCCACCTCTACCAGTATCATCACCATTACCTGTATCACCTCCACCACTACCTGTTAGTCCTACTTATCCTTTGGGATATAAAGCTGTTATGATCCGGTTGAGAGCCGAGTCACCATCTACTTCTTATCCACTACCACTACCATCACCTATTATACTTCCACATACCAGGGCATCAGTAGCCATGATGAGAGCTGCTGCACCATCCACTTACATCTTAGCACCTCGATCAGGGATACTACCATCAGAGACACTACCATCAGGGACACCACCACTTTTACCTATACCATTACCTACTCCATCACCACCTTTGCTTCTTCCATCTACTATCTGTAGAGCAGGTGTTTCTGAGGTTACATTACCGCCTCGAAAGAGGTTGTGTATTGCTCTAGGTCTGATATTTGAGGAGTTCATCTGCTCCCACTGACTATAACCTACTGGAGCTTAGAGCAGACATGGATTAGTTGCACTTTGGAATGATGAGATTAGGCAAGAAACCTGAGAGAGAGGTAGGTATAGGAATTTTACAAATACTTGGGATGAGATGGTTGAGGACATGCAAGGGACACCAGCAGCAACTGATGTAGCAGGATTGAGTTAGAGGATGACATATTTTGTCACAACTGTCAGACAGGACACTGATGAGATTTATGGGAGACTGGACGATGCACAAGATGACAGATTATTGATGAGCGGTCAGCTCAACATGCTGCGTAGAGATAGACGCGCCCATGCTCGCACTGCTAGACTGATAGAGACTAAAGCCTGACTTTCTCGTGAGGCTTGGGTACAGTCGATGGATGCTAGCGATACTGCATGTTCTGAGGTAAGAACACTATGGACTACTATATTAGCACAGCATACCAAGATCAGAGAGTTGCGAGCAGCAGACCACGAGGAGACCAGAGAAAACTCATAGATGCAACTAACATCTGATGAGGACACTGCAGACACCGGTGACAAGTACTCCATAGTCAGAAGTGACCCCGCTAAGAGCAGTCTAGCACGTTCCTAAGATACCGAGATGAGGCCATGTAGTAGAGTTCGTAGAGATTGGTTATGTGTAGCTATGTTGTATACCTATTAAGAATTAACGTAACTCCCTGGTTAGTAACGGCTTCTAGGTGATTATATTTCAATTTTGTAACCTAATGGTATTGATTCATTTTGTAACCGAATCAGCTTCATGTATGTTTCCAGAATATGAAATGGTAGGGATGTATTATGTCATGTCAGAGATCGAATTTTATTATGAATAATGTCTATTCGCTACACAATTTTAATTTAATTCAGATGTGTATTTCACTTGTGCGATGTGACTCATTTTTTTATGAAATCTAACTGTATTAAATATTTTTCTTAGTGATTAAAAAAAATAGCACCAAAAAGAACCACCAGATCAACACCATCCACAACAACCACCCCCACTAATTGATGCCCAACTTAAGGCACTGATTGACCAAGGCGTTGCTGATGCATTGGCAGCACATGACGCTGACAGAAGCCAAAATGGCGTAGACAATCATGAATTCAGCACGGTGTAGGAGGTAAGCTCTCCTATTCGTGAGTGCACTTACCCAGACTTCATGAAATGCAAACCTCTATACTTTAAGGGTACTGAAGGAGTTGTCGAGTTGACTCAGTGGTTTGAAAGGATGGAAACTATGTTCTGCATAAGCAACTGCTTTATGGAAAATCAAATCAAGTTTTTCACTTATACTCTTCTTAGAAGTGCTCTGACATGGTGGAACTCCCACGTTAAGACTGTTGGTCACGATGTTGCTTATGCAATGACTTAGACAAACCTGAAAAATAAGATGACCAAAAAGTACTACCCAAAGGGCGAGGTTAAGAAACTTGAGGGCGAGATGTAGAATTTGAAGGTTAAAGGTACCGACGTGGTAGGCTATAACCAATGATTTTAGGAACTGGCATTGATGTGTGCTAGGATGTTTCTTGAAGAGTCGGACAAGATTGAGAAATATGTCGATGGTTTGCCCGACACGATTCACGGAAGTGTAATGGCATCTAAGCCAAAAACCAAGCAGGATGCAATTGAATTTGCAACTAAGCTGATGGACAAGAAGATCCACACTTTTGCTGAACGACAGAGTGAAAACAAAAGGAAGCAAGATGATAATCAACAAAAACAACAGAACAAGAGGAAGAACACTGGCAGGGTTTCTGCTATAGTGTTTGGTGAGAAGAAACCTTACGGAGGATCTATACCTTCCATAGCTCAAAATGCAACTTTCACCATGACGTCCAGTGCGCCCCAAAATACCAACAAGTAACAATAGAGTTGGCCATACAGGCGCGTAGACTGTGGGAGTACTACAAATGCCAACACTGTTAACAACTAGAAGGGCACTAGGGCAGGTCAAAACCCTACATGCTTTGAGTGCAAAGCCCAGGGGCATTTCAAGAGGGAGTGTCCAAAGCTGAAAAACAACAACCATGGTAACCAAGGTGGAAATGGCAATGCTCCAGCGAAAGTGTATGCGGTAGGCCGTGTAGGGACAAACCCAGACTCAAACTCGTTACTGGTACATTCCTTCTAAACAATCGCTATTCTTCTATCTTATTTAATACTGGTGCCGATAGAAGCTTTGTGTCTACTGCATTTAGCTCCTAAATTGATATCACACCATCTACCTTAGATTCTTTATTATGATGTCGAACTAGCTGACGGGAGAATAATTGGGTTAACCGCTATCATTCGGGGTTGTACATTAAATTTCTTAAATCACCCATTTAACATAGACTTAATGCCCATAGAACTTGGTAGTGTCTGACATCAAATGGTATGGATGGTTTTAATAGACCAGCATCATTGTTTGTGCCAAGAAAAATGTTTCGTATTCCCTGGGGAAATGAAAAGTTGATCGTACGTGGTGACGGAAGCGACCGGGGAAACGAGACTCGTTTGAACATCATCTCATGCACTAAAATACAGAAGTACATGCTAAAAGGATGTCCTATCTTTTTGGCACATGTTACTACAAATGGAGACGAAGAACAAGTCAGAGAGAAGACGAATTGAGGAGTAACCGATCATGTTGAGATTTTCTTTGAAGTATTTTCTTGAGGACTTTGATGTGTCTCGTTCTACTCTCGCAAGTGGAATTCCAAATCGATTTGATACCTGGTGTTGCACCTGTAGCACGGGCACCTTATCGATTGGCCCTATCCGAAAAGAAGGAATTGTCAGACCAACTCTAAAAACTTTCTGAAAAGGGCTTCATAAGACCCAGTTCCTCACCTTGGAGAGCTCCAGTCTTGTTTGTCAAGAAGAAAGATGGATCATTTTGAATGTGCATCTACTACCGAGAGCTGAACAAGATAAACTAAAGAATCGTTATCCACTCCCAAGGATCGACGATTTATTTGATCAACTACAAGGATCCAGTGTTTATTCTAAGATAGACTTGCGATCAGGTTATCACCAGCTTCGAGTACGTGAAGAAGATATTCTGAAGACGGCATTCAGAACTCGATATGGTCATTACGAGTTCTAAGTTATGCCATTTGGTTTGACGAACGCACCAGCGGTATTTATGGATCTCATGAATCGGGTGTGCAAGCCATATTTGGATAAGTTTGTGATTGTCTTTATTGACGATATCCTTATCTATTCAAGGCACATATAAGAAGGAAACACGAAGAAATCCTTAAGCAATCCTAGACTTGCTTAAGAAGAGAGGTTGTATCTAAATTCTCTAAAGTGCGAATTTTGGATTCACCCAAGGTATAATATCTCGTCCACATATTTGATAAGACAAGGCGCAATTCACGTGGATCCCACCAAGATTGAATCCATAAAAGATTAGGCATCTCCTAAGACACCAACGAAGATTCGGCAATTTTTAGGTCTTGTTGGGTATTACTGAAGATTCATCGAAGGATTTTCAAAGATCGCAAAGTCAATGACCAAGCTTACTTAGAAAGGAGTTAAGTTTGATTGGGGTGACAAGCAAGAAGCAGCATTTCAACTGATTAAGCAGAAGTTGTATAGTGCACCAATTATGCCCTAACCTACCTAAAGAAGCGAAGATATTATCGTATACTACGATGCCTTGGAGCAAGTTGTGGGGCGATGTGGAATGATGCAAAGAGCGAAGAATTGCTTATGCATCACGCAATTGAAGATTCATTGAGAAGAACTATATGACTCTATTGATTTGGAACTTGAGAGACAGTATGTTTGGCTTTAAAAATCTAGAAGACACTATTTGTATTGAACCACAGTGTATGTTATCCAACAGATCATAAGAGTTTACAACACATGCTTGTTTCAAAAGAGTGAACATGTGGACAACATCTTTGGTTAGATTGCTCAGATCCGATTACGACTGTGAAATACGTTACCACCCAGGGAAAGCAAACGTAGTGGCCGATTCATTAAGCCTTAAAGAACGGAATAAGCCATTACGGTTTCGAGCCATTATCCATGACTATGGTTTTGAAATCTCCCTACGCAAAATTCTTTAGAAGCTCCGATCGAGGCACAAAAACCGAGATAACATCAAAATGAAGAACGTAGGAGGTATGATCAAGAAGATATACCAGAGGAGGAAGTTAGAACCCCGGCGAGCGAATGGAAACTCAATCTTAAAAGGCAGAGATGTTAACCCTGTTATGCGATTTGAGACTGTGATCATGCACGAGTCCCACAATCAAAATACTCTATCCATCCGGTTTTGACTAGATGTATCCAGGACATGGAAGAAGCTATATTTATGGGCCAATATGAAGGCCGACATCGCCACCTATGTTAGCAAGTGTTTGACGTGTGCTAAGGTCAAGGTTGAACACCAAAGGCCATCAGTTTGTTAGTGCAACCCGAGATACCTCACTGGAAGTAGGATAATATCACTATGGATTTTATCACGAAACTTCCTAAGTCATCATAAGGCTATGATACCATTTGGGTAATTGTTGACCGACTTACTAAATCCGCAATCTTTGTACCAATGAGGGAAACTGATCCCATGGAAAAGTTGGCAAGAATGTACCAACCTAAAAGAGGTAGTCCCAGAGGCATGGATAACCTGTCTCAATCATTTGTGATCACGACCCTAGGTTCGCATCAAATTTCTAGAGGTCACTTCAAAAGACTTTGGGTACTAGCTTGGATATGAGTATTACATATCATCTACAGACTGACGAACAAAGCAAGAGGACTATTAAAACTCTCGATGATATGTTGCGTGCTTGTGTGATCGACTTTGGAAAGGGTTGGGTTAACCATTTGCCATTAGTTGAGTTTCATATACAATAGATTTATCACGCTATATCTAAGGCTGCACCATTTGCAGCACTTTACAGTCAAAAAGTGTCGTATCCAATACTGTTGTGTTGGCCGAGGTTGGAGAAGTTCAACTCACTGGTCCAGAGATAGTTCAAGAGACGACTGAGAAAATCATTCAGATCCAGCAAAGAATTCAAGCCACTCGTGATCGACAAAAGAGTTACGCCGATTTAAAGCGTAAGCCGATGGAATTTCAAGTTGGAGATAGAGTTATGCTATCAAGTTTTGCCTGGAAAGAAATGTAACGTTTTTGTCAAACGGGGAAGTCTAACCCCCTATATGTTAGACCTATCAAAGGTTGGAAAGGTTGATCCGTATGCTTACCAACTTGACACTTCCTCAAAGCTGAGCAGGTTCACCAAAACAGTTCACTTATCAACTTGAAGAAGTGCTAGACGATAAAAACCATAGCCAGATCCGTTGGATGGACTCCACATTGATGACAAGCTTTATTTTATCGAGGAACCAGTAGAAATCATGGATCGTGAAGTTAAACGATTGAAACAAAGCCGTATTCCAATCATTAAGGTTCGATGGAACTCTAGGAGAGGTCCTGAGTTTACATGGGAATGTGAAGACCAATTCCGAAAGAAGTATCCGCACCTCTTCACAAAGACCGCACCATCGTCAAGTGCCGCGTCTTAATCCTTGAGTACAAGGCTTATTTAACGGGGAAAAACTGTAACAATTCACGTGAGTTTTAGGTCATTGAATGATGTCGTATAATATTTCACTATCTGATTTTTAGGTCCATCGTACTTCGTTTGCTTTTAATTTTATCGATTAAGTTAAATCGCAAACTCAAAATTATCATTTCAAACGTAAACGGTCCATCAAAACAATTAAAATGTTACTCAAGAAATTGATAGATAATATTATTTAGAGGATAATTATTAAACTTTGTACATTTTTTATTTCATTAACGTAAAGTGTTTTACGTTCCAGCGATAAAATACGTTATCGCTCTATCCCCGAACCTAAACCAAAACTATCCTACGCATACAACAAATACCCATATTATACGCCAACTACACTAAAGTGCTTATAAAATTTCACACTATGTTAACATTGTTGGTCAAATTGTACATAAAATAAACCAACTAGAACATATACTTTACAAGTTTTTACCTTTTATACTTAAAGTTACCAACTATACTTCAAATAATCAAGATTGTATACAAGATAAACAAAAAATCACCAACTAGCACCTCTGTCACCCCCCCCCTAATATTTCGGATAGAAAGTGATCCAAGGGTACATGAAGCACACAAATCACCAACTTATAACTTGTACAAACCTCAACTCATTAAACCTTAAAGACTAGGACTAGTTTTGACCAAAGACTCTCCTTAATTCCCTCTTAATTGTTCTTTGGAATCTTGATCCACGTCTTAATAGTATACTTTACTAAGTCCTAGTAGTATAAAAGAGAAGCAACTAGTAAGGAAGTAACACACAACTCATTCACTAAGCAAAAAGTTCACAATATCTCTTTGTTTCTCCCTCTAGCTCACGGCTCACTACAAACACCCTTACCAAATCCATACAAATTTTATTTACAACACATTCAAGTGTTTTAACAATATATCTAAGATATACCAAGAAGGTTTGATGGTTTAGTTAAGCATTTACAAGGGTTAATCAAGAAAGGTTTTGGATTAGGGTTTCATAGGGTTTTCTTTGTCTTGGAAGCTTGGGTTTATTATCTAAACTAGAGTTTAGATCTTGTTATTCATCACCATACATCATCCTAAGGTTATCTAAAACCCTTAAACTCTTTACATTTGTGATTTCATATGTATATTATGTTTATATAGTGAATCACCATCTAAGAAACTTATTTACATGTAAAATGGATTTTTACTTGTGATCATGTTATGATATACTTTGTCATATGATATATTGATGTTGAGAACATGTGATAATGGAAGTATATACATTATATGAGTTTGGATTAATTTATAGAAGTATATATAAGTTAATGGTTTAAAAAGTTACTTATTAAGTTTATAAGTACAAGTGTTGTGAGATCTTGTTATCATGGACAATATTTGGACAAATCATGGACTAAGGACCTTAAGTATGTAATACATGTGGTATAAAAGTTGTTGTAAAAAACTTGTAACAAAGTTACTAAACTAAAAAGTTATAAAACAAGTTTAAAATATGGTTAACAAAAAATATCCAAAAGGTCAGTTTTAAATTCAAAATAAAATTTGAATTATAAATTTTTATAAAATACTACATTTTACCAAGGATCGTAGGAAAGTAGAGAACTCGAAAAACCGATTTATAACGAAGGAGATACGGCATTTGCAAGTTATACGATAAAAAACGCGTTTATAAAAGAAATTTTATAAAAATTTATTACAAATCACCTTTGATATAAATGACTGATTATTTTTCTTAGAAATTACATATTTTTAGGATTCAAAAACATTAAGAATCATAATTTTTTGATCAATAACGAAGGAGTTATGGATTTGTTTTCATGTTTACGATAATTAAAGTGTATAAAAATAATTTTAGTAAACTAGAACATAAAAATCACTATTCATCTTAGAAACATTTTGAACAATACATTAGTTAGATAAAACTTTTAATTACGAAGACGTGCTCGAAAGAATCACTAAAATCGGAGTTAAAACGAATAAGATACGACGTTTACGAGTTTACGATAGTTAAATTTTAAAAAGTATATGAACAGTAAAAAGTACTGTTCACCAGATGACTTAAAATATGAAAATGTAATATTTTGATAAATCTTCTTAATACGAAAGCGTGGACATAAGAAACGTAAGAAACGGACTTAAAATGATAAAGTTACGCCATTTTTACTAAAGTAATATTTATAAACATTTTAACTTTATAAATATGATTTCACAAAATACAAATTAGATGGTATGTAGCTATATAAAATCAATACGGTATTAGTATATTTTAAAATTACTTAGTACTCATACGACCTATAATTAATTAGGTTGCATTCGGGCGTATTCATGACGCATTTTCTGTTAGTGACTTACATTATCGTTTCACTCACTTAAGGTGAGTTCATAGCCCCACGTTTTACATTTCTAATGATTTACAAGTTTTGAGGTGAGAAATATATGCATGTTTTACCAATTGGACGCAGTGGAACATTTTACATTACGATTACGTTTTGCTAAGTAGCGATAACCCTCTGATCTCATTATCAAAGAACTGTCAATTACTTGCTTGTTAGCTGCGAATGTTACAAAAAAGTTCTATTGGATAGTTGACATCCCCGTTCGGGAGTGAGTCATAATCATTGTGCCGTTATGCCAGACAACGAACGAATACCATGTACGGAATTGAGATGAAGCGGGTTAGAACAATCATCACGGGCAATGTGGCAATTTATATTGCAATTCCATACATGTCGAGCTTCATTTTCACGATCTTAGGGAAACGTAATTACATTTCATGAGTATGCATCTGTTGCATTATCAGGAAATCTAACGGTACCCTACATTATACCTATTACAAACCTATGAATTCAACCAACATTATTGTTTTGCATATTAAGAAATGTTTACTCAGGAGATCATGAGGTACAAGACAAGGGATTACATTGTGGTCGATATTTTTGGAATTCATATGCCTAAAGATTTGGTTGCATTACTTTTGGGAATAAATTTGTTATGAACTAAAATCTTTGTACATTTTGAACATGTGAACAAAGTGAAGTTTCGGACTTCTATTGTAGACAACATTTGTTAAATATCCAATGTCACATTTAAACGACTCTTTAAATGGTCGTTTTTATTAGATATATCATTTGCTATTGAAACTAGAAGTACCACCCCCAGAACCCATATTCCGCTGCGACCCCAATTTGGGGGGTGTTACATATCGCTATTTGTACTAACCTTGATTTATGTACTTAAAGTGTGGTGAATTCTTATCCACAAACTAGGCGAGAGCTTAAGGGTCTTATAAGCTAGCTTAATTCTTAAAGTTTTGAGCTTTTATAGATTTTATAAAGCTTTTTAGTATATAAAGCTTTCAACTTTATTAACTAATTAGTTAAATAAATTATAAAAGAGAAACAAACTTTAGTTTTTTTAGTTTATAAGATCGGATGGTTTAGTTTGTCTCCATTTCATCAAACGGGTTCTACTTTTCTTACTTGCATCCGTAATAGTTTTAGTTAATAATTAGTTTTTAGAAAAATATGTATGGTAATGATTGTTAATTGTGAATTGGATGCAACTTAGTAGTAATGATTAGTGAGTAGACTATTATATGCTTGTTAAGTGAGTAGTCACTAGAGAATTAAGTGTGAAATAGAGGGGATTGTTGATTAATAATTTTTGAATTATTTACATTTCTTTTTTGGTTATTTTGACGGGCAAAAGCCGTTAGGATAATCAAACATTAATCTAGTAATTTGTACTAAAATAAAAGATTGTTTTCAAAATAAACCAACGTTGTGAGAAAGTAAGTTTTTAAACGGGTACTAATTCATCAATTAAAACTCTCCCTCACACTTAATGATATTTTCGCCTCACTTGACAAGCATATCCGTTAGACATATCTTTTAGATCTTTTAGTTTAATATTCCTTAGTTTTAATCATTAGTAGAGCTTTCTATTCTATAAAACCAACCAAAAATATATGACCAAATCAAAGCACATCCAATAAAAAGACATCACGTGAATTCTATTCATTTATCACTGTGGACAATAACTCCAGAATATTGAATTATTACTTGACCACAAAGTAATTCTTTTTCGAAACGGAAATACATATTATTAATTCGACACGTTTACGACGTATCATTAACATTACCGTATAGCTACAAATGGAATCTAACGTATTAAACTAATTTAGCATATATAACTGAAGAAATTTCCAAAAAAACTAATGAAATACCTATAGTATGAAAGAGTAGCACATGCACTCAGCATAAAAGGTACGTTACCCACTTCACTGCATATACGAAGATAGAAGCCTATGTAAAGGATCTTTTACTTATTGAACTTCCGTATTATGCTTTAAAAAAATAAAGTGGAGTCCTGCCAGATGTGCAAGCATCAACACACGGCAACGTTTAAAATTATCTGCCATTGTAAGTTGCGTATTGCTCACCTTACGTCGTGTTTTTTCCTATGTACTTGCACCAGGTTTTGTAATTTTTGAAAAGCTTTCTTCTAACAATATCAACAGCTCGATCATCAAGCTACATAACAGTTGACAAAAATAAAAAAGAGTTAGAGAGACAGGATTCAAAATTAAATCATATGGGAACAAAAGGATATAAGTAACGGATACACACAATGCTATATATCTATACACAGACTCTTGCCCAAGCCCCATAGCCCGTTTCAGCGAGATTATGTTATGTTGTTGTTTGGGTTGCTTATTTTTTTGCTCAACTGCTGAATAAATCTTTATCAAGCAAGCGATTTCAAGAAACAAAGCAGATAAGCACTTTGCAAATTTAAGATCATCTAAACTATGAGAAACTCATGTAGAACACTCATTCATGTTAACGCATTAGGAGTAGGAGTATTTTACATTTTAATACTATCCATGATTCCCTTCTCTCCTTTTCATCATTCGTGGCCAGAAGCTTTTGAGACTATTATCAATTGTTTCCACCAAACATAATGTTCATTGGCCTGTGATCATATAGTCACACCAATTGCCTAACTTGCAATTGAATTCAAGTTGACTAATAGTATGGAAAGCAATATTTGGGAGGGTTCACAAACTGTTAGCTTAAGGTATGTTTGGATATGGTGAACTAACATACGCCATCGAATAAATGTATTAAAGACAGATTCTTATAAGCAGGTAAAGAGCCAGCTTTCGTATCTTCCTCTCGTAAGAAGTAATGTAATTTACTCGCAAAAGTTTTACATAATCATTATATTACTTTATTTTAATTATGGTGGGGAATGTGAGTGTGGGGTACTATACCATTATCTATAAATAGTGAATGTGTTTACTTCATATTTAAAAGAGGAAATCGCAGCGGTGACTCATATTGGTAACAAAAACGACCGACATCCATGATTTCAACGTAAAGCGCAAAAGGAATAAAGGATGCACCTGGGATGAGAAGCTCCCTTCACCATCTCCTGGATAAAAAAAGATGTCACCACTTGTGCAATAACAGTAACTCAAGTATGCAAAAAATGCATGTCACCATTTGTAAGTATATATTGCGTGTTCATATTTTTGGCCTACTTAGTAAACCGCACTTCCTCTTTAGCGAATGCTAAACACATAGCTATACATGATTATTATGAACACGTGAACTCTTTTAGAAGTGAGCAGATGGTAAAAACCCATAAAACTAACATGCTTAGGAAAGTTAAAGTTCACTTATTTGATGTTAAGAAAAGAAAAATTACAATGGATTGACAAATCCCTCAATGTTTCCATTATGTTCTGTAGTTCATTATGTAATGATTTAACCAACCGATTCCATACAATTTTTAACCTTTAAAAGTAGATTTGTCAACGACTCATGAAACCATTTCAATCACCCCTATAGTGTCTAATAATCCGAGCATTATATCATTTATCTCTATAAGAATAAGGGTGCCAAAATACACATGAAGTTCATCGTTTTATTGTGTGTCATCCAAAGAAAAATCATAAAACGACCAGGGAAAGGATTCTAAGTATAGCTATTTGCATTACATATACAATTATAGTATACATATATATCTAAATAATATATATAATAATAAAGTACATATACATATATACATATCTACATATATATAATATATAATATATATATATAATAAATATCTTATATATATATATATATATATATATATATATATATATATATATATATATATATATATAGGGAAGGGATCAAGTGAGAAGAAAAAGTATAATGAGAAGAATAAGAAGGATTTCCAAGCCACAAAACAAGTTAAATAGAAAGAGAATTTAAGGGAGATTGCATGCATTTTATGTAGGTGCATCTGAATATGTGTGGTTGTGGAGTTTTCTTCTTATCAGTCTCATTATAAGTATTCTTCCTCATTTGAGACCTTACTCTATATATATAATATATATATAATATAAATATATATATATAAATATATAATATCATATATAAATTACATATACATATAATACATATATAACAAATATATAAAAACACATAGCTATACATGATTATTATGAACACGTGAACTCTTTTAGAAGTGAGCAGATAGTAAAAACCCATAAAACTAACATGCTTAGGAAAGTTAATGTTCTCTTTTTGGATGTTAAGAAAAGAAAATTACAATGGATTGACATCCTCTCATGTTTCATTATGTTTGATTTAACAAATCAAAGGCAAAACATATGTCAAGTATTAATTCTACTCCCATCCCCCCCCCCACTTGATTTGTACAATGTCCCTATTATACATTAAGGAAATGATATAAAAAGGAAAAAAGTAGAATTAAGACAAGAAACTCCCTAAGCATTCCTTCAAAGTTTGAAATTTGGTAGAAATCTTAATTTCCTTCTTTGCAAGCTCTTTATCCCTTGTGATCACAGAAACAAACCAAAGCATAAAGCCATTCTACAAGAATTATGAAGTGTACAGGAAATATATAAACCTAACTTACTTTCGTAGGAATCACGGTTGCATTTAGCATATGCAACAAGCCTTTTAAACCACTTGGTGGCCCAAGTGGACAAGTTTAGTCTCGTGAGGGCTTCTAGAGAACATACCCACAAAGTCCATTTATGTATACAAGGTTTAAAACTTAAATTTTTAAAATTTCAGAAGGAGGTTACAGCGTAACTCAGATGGTTACGTCGTAATCAAGTAGTAAAAATTTTAAGTTTTAAGGTGTTACAGCGTAACCATGAAACGGTTTACGTCGTAACTGTAGTGGTTACGGCGTAACTAAAGTTGTTACGCCGTAACTGCTGCAAATTCAGCAAAGTTACCACATGATTAAGAGTCGAGCCGGTCTCGATAATTGCCTCTTAGCTTCTGGATTCTGCAAAACAAAGTAAGAAACATGCAAACCAACTAATGCAAAAAGGAAATTTCATTAAATAAAAGATGGGTTGTCTCCCGACAAGCACTTTTGTTTATTAACGAGTCTTTAAGTTAGACTCGTGTTAATTCTACGTTTCGTTATCAGAGTCCTCTCTGTCATTCCCGATAACTTCTTATATTTCCTCCATTATTATTTTCCTAAATCTTGATCCATTTTTCCTTCCCAAGGACATGGTTTCACTATTCTCGCCATTAACACATATGAAACTACATCCGTTGTTGAACTAATATTTTGTTACTTCAAATGTTTATGTATGTACCTTTGGTGGATCGTAATCTTCATTACCTAATTCTGTTTTTTCTTCATCCTCATACCAGTACCTACATCGCGCTCTCTTACATTTTGTCTATATTTCTTCAAGAACTTGCCCTTTCTCTCCAATTTTTATTTCGTATTCATCGGCAAGTTGTTCAATTTCTTTATGGAACACCCAATTATATTCATCTAAACATCTTTCTAAAGGGTCTTTATCAGGATCTAACGCCTGAGTAAACTGATCGATCCCATAATCTAAATAAATCTTTCCTAACTGATTTACTTATGTCTAGGTGCCCTTTCTTAAGCTTTACCCATTCTTTAAAAGTATAGTTTCTAGCCCTAGGTTTCTTATCAGGAGAATTTTCATTACACCATTCTAAATATCTTTTGCTCCAAACAGATTCCTCAATCTGACAGCTACCATATCTTATTATTAAAAAGTTTAGAAATGATACCCTACCTCATTTCATTTCCTTCCTTTCGTTGTTATTAGGGAAAAACCAATATTTTGTTTTACCCAGCTCAATGATTCCATAAATTTCATGCCCCCATTACATTTTTACCTGAGTGGGTTACAGGATGGCCAAGCCTTAAAGTCCTTATCACATTCTTGTATAATAGGTTTACAAAAATGTGTTGTAGTAGAGTCATCACTTATCTTCAATCTTTTAGTAATTGGTTCATCAACGTTGATTAAGTTTAACATAAAGATTCCCTCGGTAGGGGCGAAGTTTGGGTCATTCCTATTTATGTTAAATGTTACCCTCTCGTCACCTATCCCTACTGATATTTTTTTTCAAAAACACTAATCTGTGCATGAACGGTGGCCAAAAAAGGTCTTCCTAAAATGATGGTTGAATTGGGGGTTTGATCTAGAATTACAAAGTCAGATGGGAACATGAATTTATCAATTTTTACGAGTATGTCTCCAACTATCCCAAGTGGTGCCTTTTTTCTCATATCAGCCATTTCCACTCGCATCTATGTTTTACTAAGGTTTGTTATATTCAAATAATCAAAAGGTAGAACATTTACACTAGCTCTTAAATCGGCCATAGGATAAAAGTTAAAGTTACCGATGGTGCAAGGAAGCGTAAAATGTCTGGGATTAGATTCCTTCGTAGGTAGTTGATCATTGGTGTTTTCTTCCTAAGAGTCAGATAGGAATGATATTCTGTGGATATTCTTAATTCTTTTAGGAGAGCTGGGTCCTTCATGTTCAACAATTACTACCTTTGCATGTTCAGACTTTTCCTTCCTAGAATAGAGTTCTTCGGTTAATTACTTGATCTAGGTTTCTAAGTTTTTAAGTGAGGCTTTTTGGTTCCTAGTGTTAATCTTGGCATTCTTTTGAAGCTTTTTAATCCATACCTCTATTTTAGTACTTCTTCGAGCAGATTCCTCTTGATGCTTAGCCAATAGTTCTTCTAAACTTTGCCTCCTTTCACCATATGGTGGACGGTTATCAGTTTTAGTATAGTATCCAGGTGGTCCTATACGAAACTTTCCTCCATTACTTTCATTAAAGGGTGTTGTTCGTCCAAATTCTCCATATCTGACCTCTTCAACTTGTTTAACTTCCTCGTTAAGGGTACAATCCTTGTCGAGGTGAGGTCCTTCGCAAATTTAGCATCCAACCTGGATTGCATGAACACCGCCAAAAACTTTATGCGTATTTTATTTTAAAATATATTTTTTATCATATTTTAAATTTATAAACTCGATTACGTAACCAAGCACTAACGGGCAGTGAAACACGATCGTGGGTAGTATAGTATGTAAATCCGTGGTCGTAAAGAGCTAGTTGTAATTAGTTTTAATTTGAAATGTCACGTTTTGAAAATGGTTTTTGAGTTGTTTTAAAATAAATAACAAGAAAATAAATAACTAGAAATAAAAGAGTTGGAGATATCAAGAGAAAACGTGCTAACCTAGTTACTTCATTACTATTGTTATGAAAACATTTTCCTGTGCAATGTTAAACTATGGTTTCATTAGTGGTTTCTATGGTCGATAGACTTGAATGTGCATATATAGTCTATTTCTTATACTCCCCGGCGATTCTGAAATACAGTCCCAAATCATTCTGGGAGGTAGGTTATTAGGTTTGCAGTGATTTAATCCCAACTATTCCTAAAACTTATCAAATAACCTGTAAAGATTATTAACCTCATCTGAAAGAGTTCCTATGCTTTTTAAGTATTGAGTGATAAGTGCGGTGACCGGTTAGTTCCTACACCAGGTAAGGAGTTAGTGATCCTCCCTAGTACCCATTGGATCCCATATTGACAAGATAATCTAATTATGGGGCAAGCTAGGTCCAAACCACCCGTACTACCAAAACCCAGGGTTACACGATAGTCTAGGAATATCTAATGAAACCATAATCTAACAGGAAACAATCATAACAAAAGTAATTACATAACTAGGCCAGCACTTTAAGTGCTTAGCCGCTCATGGTAACGGAAAACGCATGAAATGGATGAAATACGAGATTGAAAACTGATTAATTCTTTCATTATTCGTATTTGAACGATTAAATACAAAAAGTAAGTAAAGTGTGATCTCCCTTGGACTCCAGGTGGAATTCTTCAAAGGTTGGAAGCCTTTGTCGCCTCTCCAATTGGCTGTGGAGGAAGTGATGTCGGAATAGCTTGAATGAGGCCTCTATTTATAGCATTGACATGTTACGGGCAACCCAATAAAGTGTTACGCGTAACCATTTCGTTACACGACTTTCCATAGTTAAGCAGCTGTTACGGCGTAACCAGTATGGTGTTACATCGTAACCTTCAAATAATATCCATAAGTACGTGATTTTCATTCCATATTTGTAGATTCTCTTGGTTACGGTGTAACTAGATAAGGTGTTACGCCGTAACTATAACTTTGACAAGATTTCCTTCCAAATATATGGTTACGGCGTAAGTAGATATGGTGTTACGCCGTAAAGTCTTTCTTGATCTTCGTACTTGCTTAATTTATGTTATGGTGTAACCATTTTTGGTGTTACGCCGTAACATTCTTCAGAATTTCTCTTTAAGTCCATTTTCTCTTGTTTCTTGTCACTTTCTTGCATTTCTTTTGAAAACTACAACATGATAGAAAATATCTCATTTTCGAGTGTTAGTAAAACATTTGCAGGTAATGTAGGGGGTATTTTTCCATCAAAAAGATTAAATATTTGATGTTATCACTTTCTCTTTCTTACTTTTTGCAAAATCATAGTTTTATTTTTAACTAATTAATTTAAGACTTTTTTAATATTTACAATAATAACCTAAAGTGTGGGTAATATGGTAAACTCGAAGTAAAAATTTTTATCTATTTTTGATAGCGGAATACTAATGTGAAATCAAACTCAAAATAAAATAGTGGACAATAATTTTGAGACGGAGAAAATATATACTAAATGACGATGATGATTTATACCAAATGATGAAGAGCGTTGATCTCTTTTAAGTTTTCTAAAACATTCTTTTGTTGAATTTTTTCATTATTGTAACTTTGTAAAATGTGTAATGCAATATCTAGAGACAAATTTGATGTATTTCTTTTTCAGTTATTGGTTTTCTTACTTTTTTTTATACACTATATTCGATATTCAATCTTCTGATTATCTTTATTACAACCAGATTGATAAAATAGCCACAGGTTCAAGCTTAGGCCTAAGTCTGTCCTGAACCATTCGACCCCATATAGACCTAATGTTTCAGTCGACCATGCCTAATGTTTAGTTTCTTCATGAAGCCTGGGTTAGGCTTGGCCTAATGTAGTGTATATATTACAAGCTTAGGCTTTGATTTCATGTAGAAGCTAACAAATCAAAAGTAAGTTCACTTGTATTACTTGATAAATTAAATGAGAACTTACAAATAAGTATTTATAAGACAAAAAATGATAAAACTCTAATAGTTAAATGAGCCGTGAGCTACTTATAGACTAAAATGCTAACAAAAATTTCATACAAAACTTGTTAAAATAGATTTTTCTTTTTCAAAAAAAACTTCCTCAACTTAAGTTTTTCTACCTTGTAGGGCTATCATTAACAAATCTCATAACTTATGATCTATGTAAACAAGGGTTCACCTCTACAAAATCATATCAAACATAAATGCAGAACCGTAGAGGGGTGGTGAAAGTTTCTTGACTCCTTCAAAGTTTATAAAACTTCAAGTCTCGAAAGAGCCAAGTGGTGTACTAATCTACTTTGCAATGAAAACAATAAGTAGATAGAGAGAAGAAGAGACACCACTATATATACTGGTTCGGGAAGGGGTTTATTCCTTCCGTACGTCTAGTTGTGAATCCACGACACCGATACTATTCCTAGTATAATCTTTATGGTGGACTACAAACCGTATTACAATTTAACTCCACCTACTTTCAAAAAAGCACGACGCTCACACAACACAGAAGAGTTATACCTATGGTATTCCGCCCTCGAAATCCACCCCTAAGAACCCGTGATTCAACTTAACCTATAAACTGACCTTGACGTAATCGCTCTCTCTAATGATGATAAGAAGTTAATAGTGATAATGTGGTAATTCCACAATCTCCTAATGAAGAAGTAATAACTAGAATCTATAACACGGGGATCCCCCCCTCGTCTTTAATAAGGGAAGTTGGGATGCAGGATAAGATAGGGAATCCTCTAAGCGCAAATCACATTGAGCATGGATACTCAATCAAAGATCTCACTGAAGAAAACAAGAATATGCTCTCTTCCATCAATGAAGCAATTATATTTATACTCAATTGAACTTTAAAACTACGTCATTTTTGAGAGCATTTCCACTGTTCATCCAGGAACAGTGTTTGGGCCATATCATTTTTTTGGGCTCCCATTTTTGGGCCGGCCCATTTAGGGTTTTTTTTCCTTCCTTTTTTACTTAGTCAAGATTTAAAGCACGAGTATAATAACGGGGAACAAACAAGTATGAGATATAAAAAAACCTTCGAATACAAGTTAGTCCCGTTGCAACCCACGGGCACATTCGTACTCAATATTCGTTCAAAATCAATTTGAAAAACAATTATGGCCCGCCTTATGGCGCGGGTATAATAACGTAAAACATACAAGTAGGCAATATAAAAAAAGCCCCGTTGCAACGCGTGGGCACATTCCCACTCTTTTAACTATTTACGACTTTTTTATGTAATAAACTTTAAAACACCCCCGAAAGATCTTCGAATTGCGAACAAAACGAGCCCAGTATTGTAATGCTTCTGACATACGTACGCTTTTATAAAAAATGTTGAATTAAAAAAAACACTAAAATAACCAATAACTTTAAAATAAATGACGCAATGGAAAACCGACATACGCTAAGTAAAAAAAACTCATATAGCCAAAAAAACAAACCTTTAAACATGAGGCCCAACATATAAGCCCATATAAAAAAATCTATACATTAAACATGAGCCAAGAAATAAAATTCTCGACAGGAAAAAAATAAAATGCTACCAAAGACCGAAATATAAACCCGCAAAAAATACAAATACAAAAGAAAAAAATAGTGTCTCGCAACAACTGCGCGAAAAATTAATCCCGAACAACGCGCGGGTAATCTTGCTCGTTAAACTCATTCTAGCCATAACTACCAACAGGAGTCGCGTCATTGAGAAGCAAGAATCAAAGGATAACATTAAAGAGTAGGATACTTTGAAAATATGTGATATTGGCAGTAGGCTCAATCAAATGTCCAACTTATGTGAAATCTATGTGGTTCTTAATAAAATGTGCTTTATTTATGTGCTTTTCACCTCTTGCTTGCTCAACAAAAAGGAAAATTAGAGTTATTAAAATGATATTATAATATAAAATGCTAAAATATGTATGTAGATATAAGCAAAATGTACAAAGTCACAATAATCTACTTTTGTACTCATCCATGTTTCTAAGATTCTAAATGGTAAGCTAACCCATGTTGGACTTGCACATGTGTATATGTTTGTTGCTTGTGTTGTTTTGTGTTTGCTTGTTGCTAGTTGTAGCCAAGAATACTTTCGAAGGTAATTCTCTTGACCTATGGATCTTCGCATTGGAACAAAGGGGAGCAACGATCTAGGGGGAGCACGTACAATGGTATCTATTCTTTTGTCTATTGGAGTTACAACCTTCTAAGAAAAAAAAAAAAGACCAAGATCCACCTTTTTGATTTGACAAAAGGGGGAGAAGGAAAGCAAAGCAAAGCCAAATGCATTCGATGTTATTAATCGTGTAAAACATGCAATTAACAGAAGTTGTTAATACAAAATATTTGGCGCATAATACGATATTTATATTTAATGATCTCATTTTTTGATAATAACATCTATATTGTCATAACTACGTATAAGTTTACGTAAAAATTAATTTAGTCGGAAAGTTTACTTAACGACGACAAATCAACTTAAGGTATGAAAATGGCATTTATAATCATAGTTATGATCAAAGAAAAATATTATTTCATTTGCATAAACCTTTTCTAATCACATAATTTAAGTTAACACATGATTAATTATTAAGCGAGTTATATTTAATCCATGTATAGACAGAATATAGATTAACCATAAGTGGAAACAATCTTTCCAAATCTTTCCAAATCTAGATAATTTTTTTCTTATTCCTGATAAGAAATATTTTGTTTTAGAAGAATCTATTAAACTAGTTTTAAAATAAGTACAAAACTATATTTTGTATAGATTTGGGGTTAATCATAAAATGACAAATTTTTGTCCCAGCTCCAAATGGATCCCCGTAACAAGGCACAGATCCAGCTAATGGAGGATCCATGTGGTCGCACCTTCCAGCTGTTTGGGAAACTTTGTATTTCAAGGTTTGCCTATTATAGCAACTTATGTCTTTAATTTTACACAACTCATTGACAAATATTTTTTCAAATTATCTTTTATCTTTTATATTTTTTGATCATTAAAAATAGTTATATAATCCGATTACAAGTGATCAACTTCTTTCCCTCTTTAGTGAGAACACTCGATGAAAGACGTTAAGCTTCAAGTGTTAATAGTGTTAATTCTTTGATCATTATTCTTGTCATCATGTTTGTGATAACATTCATCTGTATTTCTTGTGTTGTGTGTTGTGTTATCCATATGTGTTTGATAGAGTTTGTATTTAAGCTCAAAAATAACATTGTGTTAGATTGGTTCTATCTCGATGTAGAAACTCGGTATTTAGCTTAGTATGGAAGAGGTAAGCGAACGTGTCGTTTTTCATCTTTACGCATAAATGGAGCTTGTTGACATAGTGAATATAATCTCAAGTTGGGTACTTGGGGAGTCGGAGTAGGGCGAAGAAAAGCTTCGTAAGCCGATCCACTATAAATCTTTGTGTCATGGTTTGTTCTTTCTTATTTTTATTGTTCTTATTTATAGATTACATATTTACTTATTGCATTGCTATCATTTACACTTGTGTATTTCGCCCTGAGTTCACATAAGTCGATAATTAAGTTTAATTAAATAACGGTAAAAACTATTCAACCAAACCTTCTAGTTTCCACAATTGTATCAGAAGCCAAGGTCACATAAGATCTTTAAAGAATATTGTACATTATGAAGCTTGAATCGATCTATGGATTTCGGATAAATATCTCCAGAAGGGCAATTATGCAAGACAACATCTTTTTGAAAGTAATCATTTTTATATATTGAAAAAATAGATTTGAAACTTATGTGAAAGCAAAAGATTTAGATCTTTGGCATATTATCTTGAATGGTGATTTTCCACTGGTTGCTAGAAACAAAGAAACCTAAATTTTAGAAATAGTTCCTTTTGAACAACAAGATGATGATCTTTAAAAAGGAAATTGCTAAAAATAATGAAGCTAAATTGGTTCTTTATAATTCTTTACCTAAAAAGGAATACGAAAGAATTTTTTGGTGTAAATGGCTAAAGAAATTTGGCAATCATTGTTAATCACACATCAAGGTAATAGCCAAGTAAAGGATAATAAAATTGATCTTCTTGTTCAAAAACATGAACAAATTACTATCCTTGAAGAAGAATATATTAATAGCGGTTTTGCTAGATTTAACACTATTGTTACTAGTCTTAAAGCTCTTGATGAAGGTTTCTCTAGCAAGAACTATGTTAGGAAGTTCTTAAGGCTCTACATCCTAAATGGAGAGATAAGTTACGGCGATTAAAGAATCAAAAGATTGGTCATCACTAGCTTCTAGCGGTGCTTATCGGCAATCTAAAGTACTGAAGTATTCATGAAAAGATTTTGAAATTTATAAAGGCAAAGGAAAGTATCAAGTTTCCATCGCCTTGAAAGCTAAGAAGAGTCTAGTGATGGATGAAACTTTGACATCCTAGAAGCGATTGACCAAAGAATATGCTATGGCACGTAAGGAACTTTATAAAGTTCTTTGAAGAAGGGTAAATGTGTTTAGGCAAACCAAGAGAAGAAAAGAAGTTCATTCTGACTAAAGGGATTGAGAAGCAAGTAAAGAGTGACCGATAATGTTTTAGATGCGTGATCCAAATCATCTCATTGGCAATTGTTCAAAACTATCTTGCAACAAAGATCATTCTGTTTATAGTTAAGTCTGTTTGTGTAACAGAATAGTAATAGTTATCTTAGAGATATCTTAGGCGATATCTTAGGAAAGGATATGTATTATCCTTTGACTTTGTAAAAGCCCATTAGGGTTTCCTTTGTGTATAAGAGGAACCCTAAGGCACAATGTTAGATACACGTTTTTGAGAAATATCAATAGAAGCATAGAGCTTTATAGCAAATTAGTATTATCATTTCTTCTTTACTCTTGTGTTAAGATTCCGCATTAACACTTGATATTCATAGTCAGTGTCTCTCATATAGTTGATTTGGATTTATCCAAGTTATCTATCGTCTTACCAAGGCTAGTCAGATCCTAAACCAAGGACCTACAAGAGCTTATTATTGTGATGACATGTTTTAGCATTGTTTCTTCATGCAGATTGTTTTGTAATATCAAATAGGGGAAGATTGTTAGGAATTACAGATTTGATGATTACAAAATCCATAAACAGAAATGAAGAAAGAAGAAACAAGATGTGCTAAAGAAGGAAACAAGATCAAGATTAATGTTGATTGAAATCAACATTAATGTTAAAGATATAGATTAGTCAAACATTAATGTGATGATTAATGTTAATTAATTAGTTTCCTAATTGTATTATGTTTTCTTTTGAAACAATAAAGGCCTATTATGTAATAGTTAGTTAGCTTTCATAGTAAGCTAGGGTTTTATGTAAACCCTAGCCCCTCTAGTATATAAAGAGAGGTATGGTGAATAGTTTTAGCATCCATTCATAGTAGACTTCTCCAATGAGAGTCTAGAAACGCATAGAGCGTGTGTCATGTAATAGTTGTAGTTAGCCATAGATGAGTCATGAATCATCTATGTGCTTATTAGTTTATTAGTAGTCTTATGAATAAGAAAACCTTGTTCATAACAATGATTGTGTTCTTAATTATCCCGCTGCGTGTTTGTTAATCATTGTTATTATATCCTAGATGGCTAGATCAGGGTTTCATAACTAACGGTGTTATTAGTTTAGGGTTTATTGGTGAAAAAGATTTAACAATAAGGGTCTTTTTGGTAATTTGAAGGTTTTGTCATTTTATGGGTTGACCCTGGTTGACCTTAGGTGACTTTTTGTTGACCAATTCCTAGAAAACTTCTCGGCTCTTGTGCACTCTTTCCTTCTTGTGTCCGGCTTTGTCCGTTTTTGCTTTGATTTTGTCCATTTATTTAATATCCGTACCTGCACATACACAAACACAAAAAACAAGCATATATTTGGCATTTTTACATGTTTTTGGTCTTTTGGGTTCGTTTTACAAGGTAAAAGGTATGTGTAAAATAGCACATACCAGGTAGTAGAAAGAAAGAATAGGACCTTACAAGAGATGTCTATGACTATGCTTAACGAACAAACTATTCCACAAAAGTTTTGATGTAATGCCGTTGATACGTCAACTTACATACTAAATAGAATATTAATTCGACCAATACTAGGAAAAATCCCTTATGAAATATTTAGAGGTAGAAAACCCTCTTTAGAATATTTTAAAGTATTTGGAAGAAAATGCTTCATTTTGAATACTAAAGACTATCTAACCAAGTTTGACCCAAAGTCATACGAAGGTGTTTTTCTAGGGTATTCTCAAAGTAGTAAAGCTTATGTAGTATTAAATAAACATTCAATAAAAGTCGAAGAATCACTCAACATGACATTCGATGAAAGCCCTCCTCCTATCAAATTATCACCATTTGTTGATGATGATGTTGGTGAAGAAAAAGCCATTAAAAAGAATACCAAAGTAGTAAATAATAATAATGAAGAAGATGAGTTGATAGAAGTTGATGAAACTGTTAACATTAAGGAGTCCAAGAATCATCCACTAGATCAAGTTATAGGAAATCTTAATCAAAGAACCTTAAGGTCTCAAGCCCAAAATCATAGTAATTTATTTTGTTTTATATTTACAATAGAACCTAAAGATGTCAATGAGGCATTAAAAAATGAAAGTTGGGTTGTAGCTATGCAAAAAGAACTAAATCAATTTGTAGCTAATGATGTTTGGGAATTAGTCCCTTTACCCATGAGTCAATCCGTCATAGGAACAAAATGGGTCTTTAGAAATAAATTAGATGAAAATGGTATAGTATCTAGAAATAAGGCTAGATTAGTGGCACAAGGATATAATCAACAATAAGGTATAGATTATGATGAAACATATGCTCCGGTAGCTAGGTTAGAGTCGATTAGAATACTTCTTGCTATTGCTTGTGCAAATGATTTTAAATTATATCAAATGGATGTAAAAAGTGCTTTTCTAAACGGTTTTATAAACGAAGAGGTTTATGTTGCTCAACCTCCGGGGTTCATTGATTTTCAAAAACCAAACTATGTTTATAAACTTAAAAAGGCTTTGTATGGTCTTAAGCAAGCTCCTAAGGCTTGGTATGATAGACTAAAAGCATTTTTGATAAAACACGAGTATTCAATGGGAATGGTCGATAACACACTTTTTACTAAGAAATCAAAGTCACATCTTATCATTGTTCAAATATATGTCGACGACATTATATTTGGTTCCACGAGTCAAAACTTGTGTGATGATTTTGCAAAAATCATGCACGACGAGTTTGAGATGAGTATGATGGGGGAGTTGAACTTCTTCTTGGGTCTTCAAATAAAACAAATGGAAGACGGAATATTTTTCAATCAATCCAAGTACATCAAGGAGATGTTAAAGAAGTTCGGGTTGGAAGATTCCAAACCAACCAAGACGCCGATGTCAACGGAGATCAAGCTCACTAAGGACGATGAAGCCGACTCCGTGGATAGCTCTAAATATCGAGGTATGATTGGTAGTTTACTTTATTTAACCGCAAGTAGGCCCGATATTATGTTTAGTGTTTGCTTATGTGCTCGTTTCCAAGAAAATCCTAAGACTACCCATTTAGAAGCCGTTAAGTGTATATTTAGGTATATTAGAGGAACTAGTCACTTAGGATTATGGTATCCGAAAGGAACCGGAATAGAAACTGTAGTTTATGCCGACTCCGACCACGCAGGCGATTACGTTGATCGCAAAAGCACTAGTGGTGTTTGTACGTTCATGGGATGTTGTTTAACATCTTGGTTCACTAAGAAACAAACGGCCCTTGCTATCTCCACGACCGAAGCCGAATATGTCTCCGCCAGAAAGGCATGTCAACAAGCACTATGGATGAAACAAGCTCTCATCGACTACGGCATACGCCTCGATGACGTTTCGATTATGTGCGACAATAAAGAGGCTATCCGACGAAGTAAAAGACCACTGTATCAACACTCTAGACCTAAACATATAGAAAATTTGTCACCACTATCTACCGATAACGTCCAAAAGGATATCTCAATCGAGAAAGTGTGCATCCGATGACAATAATACCGATATATTTACTACCCTTTAAAATGTTGAATTATTTAATTAACTAAGATTAGTATAAGGAGATGATGGTAACTTGTCTTGGAGTGATCATCATCATCCTAAAAATAATCGTAAGCGAAAACTCTAATGAAGTAATTATTCATTATTCAAAAGATGTTAGTTCTCATTATAAGTTCCAATTACAAAACTTCTGATCATGAACATAATCGAGATTAGAATTTTACTAGATAATGAAAATATCAATAAAATGACCACTGATATATTCAAAATCTACATGTATGGTCAATACATGAAAATTACAAAATCAATTGAAAAAGACGAAAAGAATAATCATCGAATTGCAACTCACACTTGTGTTGACGATGTTTTGTTAAGTCTAAATGTTCATAAATGATTGTGTTATTAAATGTATGGTCTAAACTTATGCAAAGATAACACACACTAGTATCCTACTATGTTGTAATTCCATCGGTAAATTCCGACTAGTTTGCACGGTTCACACAATACTTTGACGTACGAACTCTGAAAATTATATCACATACCCCTAAAAGTATGTATAACACATTCCAATTGCCAAAAACACAACACCGTACTCAATATGCTCAAAAATCACTATGTCTTATTTTTGGAGACTTGTCGGGACCAATATGAACCACCAAAAGGATATCCGTGGCGTTATTTAGGTGGATCTGTGTGTTACAGATCGCTGGTAAATAACTGATTTTAAACAAATTAGGACCACAACAAGTATTAAACAAACACTCTCACGAACTCAAACACCAAAACCCTCAAACAAACATAACTCTAGTCGGCAATTGGAGCAACTAATCTACAAGATCATCAACAAATAATCAATCTATAACAACTATTGTAAGTGATTTCATCTTATTTCTTTTTAATTTCATATCTAGGGTTTCAATTTTAATCAAATCATATAATTTGGGGTTTTTAATTTTTCTTGTTATTTTCATGTAATTAGAACTACTATATAACAATGTATAACTACTATAATACTCAAAAAGCATAATTAAAGCGATTCGCCAATAATTGATTTTTGACAAAAACCCAAGTTATGATTTTCACTTCTAGGATCTTTTCAAAATAAGGGTTGTTTAACTACATTGTTAATACAACGCAAAAACGTTTCTTCTCATGAATGTATTTACGAGATACTTAATTCATAAGTATTTTTTTCAGTCCATCATCTTGGAGAATATCAAACATAGGTTTGTGCATCAAGTTATTTCTTATTATTATTACTATCACTATTATTCATTTTTGTTAGAGTTCAAGTAAACTACACAACCCCACTCATATAGACACACTTACATTGAAAATTTTCACTTATCGAGTCATTATCATGTATAATAATTTCTCATTGAAATCACATTAATTTATCTAGATATCAAATGCCATATGAAGACTTTGCTAGTCGAGCTATACATGAAGGAAGAATAATTGATAAACACTTCAACACTCAAGTCAATCTTGAAGAAAATTTCTTTAAAAATGGCTTTCAATCCTTCTACCACTTAATTGAAAATTTACCCATAATTTCTTGTTTAACTCTATCATTCCTTTCAACTCTATAAATTGAACAATGAGTAGTTTGTCTCCTTCAATATCTATGAAGAAAGATTTCTTTTTTACTTTAAAAGAATTCGGATTCCTTCTAGATCTTCCCAACGAAGGACACTCCATCTATAACAATGAATGGTCACTCACATCCATCCTAAATCATAATAACACACAAACAAATGATCCATTCTTTACAAAACTAGATCATCCCACTTCAATCATATTCAACATAACCAAGAAAAGAATCAATGGAGAAAAATACGACACACATGACCCAAATACCCTCTACACTTATGAATTGTGTCCTTATCTCAAAACCACGGAAATTATTATTAAATAAAACATCCTTTGTAGCAATGAACCTAAAATACAATTATCCTCTTGTGAAGTATACATGCTTTATTGTATCACCACCTCCACTCCATTCAATCTAGCGTATTTCGTAGCAAAACGAATGCTACACTCCAAAAACTCTCCAAATGAGCCATTACCTTACGGTATCCTTCTATCAAAGCTACTCGAAATATTTGAAACCACTCGCTTCTCTCTGAAAAGTAAACACTTCATCTCTATCAATCCCTCATTGGACATGATGAGCAAATTCTCTTCCAATGACGAAATCATTGAAGATTATCGTTGCGCTTTGCATGATCATCACGATCATGATTATTCTCAATGGTAATTCATAACGAATATGTAATTGGAAGCCCTAAAAATCTTTAACAACGTTTAAATTAAGTAATGTGTTAAAATAAATAAGGATAATGTGCAATTGATTAGATTATGTTAAGTATTGTCTGCGTTAACTAATGGATATTAATTGTTAT
This sequence comes from Tanacetum coccineum, assembly GCA_026074375.1. Lineage (NCBI taxonomy): Eukaryota > Viridiplantae > Streptophyta > Magnoliopsida > Asterales > Asteraceae > Tanacetum > Tanacetum coccineum. Next base: position 1,770 of record BQNB010079774.1, on the reverse strand, counting down.
ATGAAAGTAATCTTGCAATTATGATGTCGTTAAATTTTTTTAGTTGAGAAATGATGTTCTAGTTTCATTTTTGTTGAAGTTTTGCGGACCACGATCCACCCATATGGTAGATCCTTCTGTTTGTTTTTGTAGATCCCGTTGAGTCCCAGCCAGGCACCAAAATTCGAATTTTCTTGATTTTTAACCTTTTCTTCTTTATCTTATAACCATGCCATATGATACTATGTGGGATCTTAAACCTTAGGATATAACATGTTCTTCATATAATCCAAGAACCATTATACAATTCATATCACCACTCTTTCCTTATAATCATCACCCTCAAACACCATTTTCTTTAACATTATCACCACATTTCTCATATACAAACCTTGCTCAGTTCATAACCCATGACTAATTAATTCCAAAACAAATTCAACAAACTTTAAAAGAAAAAAAACCGCAAAAAATGAGTGTCAAGTATCAAACTATTCAATCTCACTTCCTTAAGTGAAGAAACAAACCAAATTAAAGAAACTCCTTACACCACCCTCACTAGAAAAGAATTCCCTCACCACCTAAATCTCCATCAAAATCCATCTCTACAAAAGCACACACTACACCCTTATATCATCAAGTCAAGTTATCTACCCGACACCAATCCATGTTGCACCACCACCTAAACTTCATTTTGTCATTCTGATAAAACTAGAACCTTAAGAACTTCCTCTACCTCAAATGTCACCAAATGATCCCTATGTTCAAACCATGGATAATTGGCCATCAGGACCCTCTAATCCATCTCCACCACCACGTGTCTCTCGACCACCTCCCGGTTTTCCAAATCCACCACCCGGATTTAAACCATTGCCATCAACCCAACCTTTGTTTTTTAACATTAACAACAACACACCTCTCCTCCACAACAATGCACCACCACTTTAAAACCTTCACCATCCACCACCAAATCTTGGAAATTAAGATTTTCCTAATCCTCCAAACATTTTAGATTTTGTTCATCCAAATGACATGCCTCACCTCCACAACATATTTTGTCAATGTTGTAGCACCACAAGGCATGAAATCCAAATGCTCCGAAACTCACCAACTACAAGTTCTCGTTAACAATCGGACAACACCCCTCGGCCCTTCATCACACCCACCTTACTTTCCGCATTAGCCGCATAACCACCTCACCTCACCCCTCGGATTATATGGGAAATGTCTATCCCAAGATTTAGGATTTTTAATTGTTTAGGCTTATCATGTAATGGCTTTAATGCTAAATTTTATGTTTTATCCCTTATAATGGATATAACATTATTTTCTTTTGTTGTGTTGATGATGGATGTTTATTGCGTAAAATGTATATGTGTACATATGTAGTTGTCATATATATATATATTTTTGATTGCCTAATAACTTTTTTGTAGCACGCATCCATAGCTCGATTCCTTGGTGCCCCAAGCGAGGGAGAGTATACACCAAGGTGGAGCTCTTGCAATTTTTTCGTTATTTTTTACTTTGCATTCGTAACCAAGTGACTTAGCATTCGTCAAAACAAGACTTGCAAGGACCGCTTCCACTTTTTGCTTAGGGGGAAAAGAAATGTTAACTCATCTACTAAATACTTATTTAGTAACTTTTAAATAGCATGAGTTTATATTTTGTCATCATCAAAAAAGGGAAGATTGTTAATACAAATATTCGCGCAAAAACGATATTTATATTTAATTATCTTTATGTTTTGATAATAAAAAATATAATGTCATACTACGTAAAAGTTTACGT
>BQNB010079773.1:0-30139 GCA_026074375.1 Tanacetum coccineum | reverse complement strand
CTCATCGGGAACCCCTGGTTTACTAACATTTCCTTTATTTGAGCCTCTAGTACCTGGTTTCTTTTGCTTGTCTTCTTACTTTCCTTGAGAGCTTGCCTGATGTTTGCAGCTTCTTGTTTAGCAGGAGTAAGAGATGGAGCACCTTTAAGCTTAGCCTTTGAAGTGGCAGATTTAGACTTTGGAGTACTCGGAGTGTCTTCAATAACTACACTCTTAAAACTTCTGCCACCATACTTCTTCTTAGCAGATTCAGGAACAAATTCGGTCACGATTCGAGCATGTGTAGCATGGACTTTACTTGCTGCTTCTTCATCTTCAGCTTTAGTTTTGCTGATAGACTTAGCTAATTCCAAGGCAGCATCAGGATCATCAGAGATAATGTTGTCATCAACTGACAGTGAGACTTTCTTCTTGACTACTCTTCTGCTTGTAGTTTTCTTCTTAGCAGGTTTTGGTTCAGGTTCAGACTCTTCAGATACATCAACAGTTTCCTGAGAGTCATCAACAGCCTTCCTGCCCTTTGAACCTTTTCATCTGCTCTTCTTGGGTGGAATCTGATTTGTTGAATACTTGATGAACATCTGATATGATTCTGAACGCTTGATTGCATCAGTCAGCATCACATTAGGAATGGGAAGTCCATATTCTTGATAGTCTTCACCTATTCTGACAAACTTTAATCTGCTTACAATCCCATCGTCTTTAATTGTATGATAGTGCTTATGATTGAGGTTGGTGAGAGACTTGTGTTGTTTCAGGAAATGGTTGATGATGATTTTGGTGAATCAGGGATATGGCATATTCTCACGCCTTGATCTCTTTTCTTTCTTGTGGTCAATCTGGTAATCAAAGTCTTCCCAAATCAATTCAGGATAGTCAACATTTTCTATGTTAAACATTCCCTACAATATGTCAATTCTGGACTTTCTGAGTTTGTTATTGCTTGCAAGCTTTCCAGAGAGGCACTTGTTGATTATCGCTGCCAGAGTTCTCCATGGCTGGTGCATATGATCCATAAACATGTTGGTGTGAGTGGACCTTTGTAGCCAAGATCAATGAGAAAGGTAAGTGCAGTATCATCATCAGGAACATTTGCGAAGTCTACACCTTCTACTCTTAGACAGATATTCAAGATTGTCCTAAAGACTTCAGCACTGACAATACACTTCTTGTTGGCTAAGAGGAATTCATAAGAATCGGTGTCTGGAACCTTCTTGATGGTGTACCAGAATTGCTGCATAAAGATTTCAGGGACATCTGCATATATGGTGAAAGCCTTGAAGCACGTGGAATTCTTGATTACGTCAATGATCACTTGAAATGTCTTTTCCTTTTGTGTCACTGTGGTTTCTAATCTGATATTGGTAGAGCTAATCTTGACTCTCTCAGCAGAAGGAACCCACTTTTCATAACGAGCAGCAGCTTGAAGTGTTTCTTGAGGATTCATGATTCTGCTTAAGAATTAACCAATACAGTTTATATATACAACAAATATATTTTACTGATTAAGTTGGTTATCCTTTGATGATATGATTGATCTATGATTAGGTTTCATGCAAACATGACAGAATTACTACACTCTAAGAATAAGTCAACTAAGGTCAATTAGTCAAAGTCTATTTTAAAAATCAATAAGACATTTCCAAGGATGCTTAGGACACACATTCAATTAGAGAGCAGAAAATGAACATAAAAGCAAAGCAAATGAAGTTATATGACTTTAAACATGAGATTACACAAATTTTAAAAAATTTTGGCAGAGTTTCTTTTCGTAATTTGTCATATTTCGCTTGTCTATGTACCTGTCATGTTTCGCTTGAACACTGTCTAACATGTTTCGCTCAGCTTCATTCAGACATATTTCGCTTAGAACAATCTTACATATTTCGCTTGGAATGAGGAAGACATGTTTCGCTTGAAATGAGGAAAAACATGTTTCGCTCAGGAAACATGTTTCGCTTCATTCAAGTGAACATGTTTTGCTCCATTCCAAGTTACTTATCTCAATTCTTTACCACTTGAAAACCTATAATCTCCTCTAACAATCATCACAGATACAATCATATTCTTACAGAAACATTATTCACAAAGATTCAACAAAATTTTGAGCATGCAATTTCAAATTTGAGCACACAAAGGAGAGAAACATATGGCAATTAGCATAAGACCTTTTTAGGAGACTAAAAACATAGGACAAGGTACTCAAAGCCTATCACAAACACACTGAGCATGACTAACAAGCCACACTTATACCACTTATAACCTAACGCACCTAATAATCATGGTTTCCAATTAAACAAGATTAAAGGAGGCATATTAGAGTTAAACTAGCATAAAGAGACTCATTAGAAGTATCTAAACACAAACCCACAACTAATCACACGTATTACTCATATTTTGCTTTATTCATCAAACAAAAATCTAAATATCTCACTTATGGTTGAGATATATCAAAACCTATTTCATACGCATCTATTACGCACCCTATAGAACCAAACCCCTCAATTAATTAGGCAAAAACTACAACTTTTATCTTAAGAACCCTAAATCGTTTTTAAGAGATTTTGAGTGAAATAAGGATTTATAAGCTAATTAATTTTACCAGGATGATGAGAAATGAGTTTCAAACGAGTAGGAGTGAATCGTTAGCTTTGAAAAACACGTTTTGATTCCTAGGTATGAAGCAACTGAAATGTGCACTAGAGAAATGTGTGAAGTGTTTGAATTTTTGTGAGAGAGAAATGTGTAAAAAAACTTAAAACAGGTTTATGTTTCGAAATTGACACATTTGGTCCTTGTGCTTTATATCTTTTTCTATTTCTAATTTAAACTTAATGCAAATTCTATCTAAGTTATAGAAATGACATTTTTAGCCCGTAAAGTTTATAACTAGGATTCTAAGTCCTATAATTTGCCATTTAGTCCCTAAAACTTAAATCCAATAATATTTTGAGAATAATTGAGTTAAAAATACATTAACTACCCTTTAATTGATAATCCGTTATTGAAAATCTTCTTCCATTTATTTCGCAATGATTTTTTTGAAAGAATTTGACTATTTTTCCCCCTCAAATAATGTCCCGTTTTCTATTTAAAGAGTTATAGACATTGTTTGAGTGATAGAAACTTCTTTTGAAAATCTTTTCAGATGAGAAACTGATATGTTTAATTATTTTTCTTAAAAACAACACCAATAAAAACAAGATTTCTCTCGTTTACATAAATAAATGCACTGACACGTACACTTATTTGATATATGAATCACGGGTTGTGTTGCAAAGTAAACACAAGCCTTTGAATGAATATAAAGTAATTCATTCCCGAGAAAAATTAATTTCCCGTTGTGAGGCCAAGTTCTCTTTTTGAAATACTTGCATTTAAGATGATGACCGAGTTTCTATCTAAAATGTACAATCCATATGACATATTTTCAATTCGAACTTATTTACAACTTTATTAACATACTGAATGGCATTTCTAAGCCGTAAATATTACGAATCTATAAAACAATGTCATGTAAAGTCCCAATTTTTGTTTTTTTTCAGATTTTCCTGAATTTTTAATTCTTTTTAGATTTATATTTTTATATTTCTTTTTTGAAAAGTTTATATAAATTGAAAAAATCTATTTAGGTTATTCTCTGATTTATTTTATATACATATAAAAACATAGGATATTTCACGAGTTACCAACACCATTAACGAGATGTGGTGCACGTCTTCCTCCTCTGTCATGACGTTTTAGCATTTCTGGAGACATGCTTCCATACCCAGCTTTTCGATCCAAGAGTTGAGATCTTCTCTTGCAAACGTTTTGGTTAAGATGTCAGCAAGTTAATATTCCGATCCGAACAAAGTAAAGATCCACTTATTCCATTCGTCACCTGCTCCATTATAAAATGAGCGTACATTGATGTGCTTTGACTCTTGAGTATATGAACGTTTGTTGCAGCAGCATTAGATAAATTAAAACCATTTGTTGTCGCAGTACAGAGGAATCTTATTGAATTGAAAGCCATAATCTGTTAGCTGTGAACGCATCCATAGGATTTGAGCGCAACACCCAGATAAGGCAATATATTCAGCCTTCGTACTCGATATCGCAGTGCTCTTTTGCTTCTTGGAAGACCAGCTAACAAGTTTATCACCTAAGAATTGAGCGCTTCTTGATGTACTGCGTCTAGTGTCTTGACACCCTGCATGGTCTGTGTCTGAATATGTTGTTAGAGACATATCGGTATCCTTCGAGTACCAAAATCCCATGTTAATGGTTCCCTTTAGGTATCGAAAGATCCGTTTAACCGCATTTAAGTGCTTTTCGATAGGCTTTGCCTGATATCGGGCACTATCAGAACCCCGTGATCACTTTTACTTCACCATTTGAACAAGAAAAATAAGATGAGAAGAATGATAAGAATTTTAGAGAGAGAAACAAGAGAGAGAAAGTAGAGAGAAAATAAGAGAGTGGTTGATTACATGAGTGTGTGAAAACAAATGAGACTAACACCCTCTCCACACTTAGAGAGGGGTATTTATACTTACACCATAAGGCTTACATGCCTATGGGCTTTCTACGGGCTGGGCTCGGGATTACTTGGGATTACTTGGGCTTTATCCCATAACACGTGACCGATTAGATTACATAAACGAGCCCGTTTACCCTTTCTAGCCTATTACAACATATAATTAATTAAAGACCGAAGCTTCCTCGTTGAGTGACCGAGCTTCCTTGTTCGACTTAATATTTTGAGGCTAACAATCTCCTCTGAAGCGAGGTCTTAAACCTTGAAACGAGCTTCCTTGTTTGACTCCATATTTTTGAGGCTAACAATCTCCCCCGAAGCTTGGTTTCTGATGGATTCTGAGCTTCCATGTTCACAGTCATAACATGGTCTTGGACTTCTTGAGATTGCTTTGACATTGAGTTCTTTAGTCTTGTTATTGGTCTTTAATATGTTGTAGGCTTGTTCCTTCATGCTGTGTGATCTTTGATCTTGAGCCTATGTCATTGTCTTTCGACTTCGTCTTTACGTCCGAGATCTTTAAATCTTTATCCTTCAGTCTTGATCGTCTTTACCACCTTGCGATCTTGTGTCTTGACCAACATGCTCATACTTTGTATCATCTTGAAAGCTCTCTAATAAACTCCCCTGAAGCTTGGTTTCTAAGGAGTTATCTTTAATATCAGAGTTTGCGGAAGTCTTTGTCTTTAATACTTGAGCTTTCTTGATACTTGAATCTTGATGCTTATAGTATGTCTTTTTAGTTTGAGTATGAGCATGTGGTAGTGAATCCGACTCAGCTAGAATGAGGTGTCTCCATCTCTATCTTTTTATGAATCCTAAAATAAAACAGTTAGCAATAAAGCTTGTGGACGAATATGGCTTGGTCCGTTACGCCCAGGATTTTGGTTGGATTAACCTTTGGTTCCGTGAGGACCAACCTGTGATCAGGTAGATTCAATTTAGAAGAATCTCCTTGACAGGATTTCCAGCTTTAAGCGTAAGATCCTCCAACACTGATGTATTAGATTCACCATGCTAGCTTGTTCTCAATATCGGAACGTCTCAAAGCAGACAACACGATATGAGTGAATCGGTTAGTTACTTTCTACCGATTGAAGTCGTCAATTCATTTACTGGAACAAGTTTGATTCTCATGGAATCGCACCATCGTTTCTTTCCAGTTGACACAAGTTTGATTCATATAGAATCGCACAAGTCACCTACCAAGAGCTTGTTTGATGTTGGCTCAAGCAGGATTTCCATCTTCACGGTGAATACTTAAGTATCACTCGGATGTTCTGGCAAAATCACAAGGATATGCCGAGGAACACTTGTTAACAACTTTGAACTTGATGAAGTTCAACAAGTGTTTGTAATATGGAATCTGTCCTAATGAGAGTTTATTTTATTGATCTCTTTAGCCTCTAGATCATCAGTGCGTTTTGGTTTTAGTACTACGTAGGCTGGAGCAAGACTGCCACCTAATCAATATCACAATCTCGGAGTGATATGTCAATAGATAACGGGGTATCTCCGTGAAAAATCGACAAGTTTCTGTTTGGAGAGAAACTCGAAAAGCTGGGAAGGGTTGTGCATTGTATCACTGGAGTCCACGACGACTTTCTCAATACAACAATCATCTTTGTGATTTGTATTAAGTATGACCCGATTTAATGCTAAAGTTTGGTGGAGGGCTTCTCTTTTCACCCTTTATCCATACATTTCTTTTTCATTTTCAACCCCTTCAATGCTTAGACCAAGGACTCATTACTAACCACTTGTTGTGATTGTTCCAGTGTTAGCTCAATCTTAGTCGGCATTATTCCCTTAAACTCATTCATCTCCAATCTTACCTAAGGACTGCTATTACTAACTTTTGGAGTTCCCTTGGGTAGATCCCTCCGGTTCTGGTTGGATCATAGGACTAAGGGTCCGTTTGGTTCAAAGATTCTTCAGGATTGTTAAGGAATTGAAATTAGATTCAAATTCTAAATCGTGTTTGGTTGAAAAATTGATGGAATTGGAATGTTTTAAATCTCTTAGAATCCATGTACAAAGGAATTCAACATTCCTTATGCAAAGATATGGAAAATTTAAACATTCCACAAGGAATTATAACACAAAAATATTTCGTACTTTATTTTAAAAAAAATTAATACTTTATAATGTAACTTTTTTTTAAAAAAAGTTATTTTTTTGTAAAAAAAAGTAAATTTATACTTGGTAAATTTATAAAAAGTAAATTTTTTTATAAAAAGTAAATTTTTACTTGGTAAATTTATAAAAAGCAAATTTTTTTAAAAAAAGTAAATTTATAAAAAGTAATTTTTTTTTAAAAAGTAAATTTTTTTTAAAAAGTAAATTTTTACTTGGAAAATTTTAAAAAGGTAAATTTAAAAAAAATTATGAAAAGTAAAAAAAAATTTAAACAATTTTTTTAAATAACGTACGAATAAAAAATTAAAAAGAATTAAAATAAGTAAAAAAAAGTTTTTAAAAAATTATTATTTGTAAGAAATCTGGCATGGAATTTCATTTCTTTCTCCTAACCAAACACATGACATTATTTTGAATTTTAACATTCCAATTCCTTAATATTCCTAATCCTTGATAGATTCTAATTCCTTGAAAAAACATTCTATGAACCAAACGGGCCCTAATACCTAACCTAACCACTTTATGACTGCAGAATCGTCGTGAATTAAGATGTTGTTGGGTATAAGATCGTAACTATAAAACCTTTTCCGAAGAGTATGAATCACTACGAGTCGTTTAGATCGCTTATTATTTTTAAGATCACATTTTAATTACATTTCTCCCCTTTTTTTAAATACTAATTCATTTAGTTTTTGAAATACCATGTGATTAAAATTTGACTTGAAAAATTCTGTGGGGAGAAAATTGTTACAGCATGAGTTATGTGGAACTGTTCTTCAGTCTCTCTCTAATTTCAACACATTGACACCAGTTAAGAGACAGGATTATGACTTTGTAAATTCCATGAAATTGAGTTTGAGCTACTTGTATATGTTTTAACAAAATGAGTGTTTAAATATTATTAACATTTTAACATTTTTCATTTGTTTAAACATTTTGAAATGTTTTAGACACACAAAATAGACATGTTAGTATGTGCTTAAACGCATTAAAACTTGGTTTTAAAGGCTCCCCTCAAAAATTGATTCACTTATAAAAAATGATTCGACTTTTGAAAGATGCATGATGGGAAGGGATGTCGAACACCCACAATTTTGAAATGATTTGAAGAACCTTTAAGAAATTCTTGAAAAATTGTGTTCAACGTGTTTTAAAAAACCAATGTTACTTGAGCTCGAAAGACTTTGAATGTATTTTGAATTGACTTTTTGTGTCAGCTCAAGTCCGAGAAGTTGTTATCTTCTCGTTGTGAGATAAATTACAGATGCACACTTTCCTTATTAAAGACCGGGTTGTTATCCTGTCAATTAATAATCAAGCCTTGACTTGAGCTACAAAACTTTAATGTTTTATTGAATAGCTTCAAGACGCAAAAAGATTCTCTTTCCCGTTGTTAAGGATAAATGCATTGAAGCGTACATTTTTCTTTTCTTTAAAGAACGGGTTATTATCTGACATTTAATAATAAACCATAAAAAAAATTAGAAATGACATGTTTTGAAAGCATTTGAGTAGCACCCTAAGTGGTATTCCGCTGCGTTGTTCATCTTTTGGGTATTATGAAGCTTTTGTTTAATTAAGAATGTTTATGACTTTTAAAGCTTATGGGACCTAATGTATGAACTCTGATATTTTGCTATGGCATCGAAGAAATCTTATCTAAAAACGTCCATTAAGGTCTTTCTATATCTTGATTGTATTAACATTACGTAGCACCCATTGTAACCCATTTCGCTCTATCACTGATTTTGGGGGTGTTCGGCAGCAGAATAGTAACATTGGGGTGCGACTTCAAGGCACACAGTACAAGTCACAAAAAACGACCTCAAAAGAGACGTTTAATAAAATGTCACATTCAATTTAGTAAAAATGTCAGAGTTACACAGGTTCCATTTATAATGTATTAGAAAACATTGTCAAAACATTTGTCAAATGGTACTCAACTTATTAAGTCTTCAAAAATATATCCGCGCTACACCAATGTTCCCAATGCTCCACAAGCAAAATAATAACCTGAGAAAATACATGCTAAAACGTCAACAATAATGTTGGTGAATTCATAGGTTTAAGTAAAAAGCAGTATTGAATAATTTTAAGAAATATGTTCAAAAGAAAGTAGCGTTACAGCATTTAAAAGTATCAGTTCCAAAATCCAAGTAGTGATTCAGTAAATCAAGAAGTATTTAAAAGTGGACCACAAGACTTAAGTAATGGTGGACTAAGTACGTATTCCGAAGTCCAAAACAAGTAAGGTAGACAAGAGAAACAAATTCACCAAGTCTAAATATATATTATTGCACTAAGCTTATGACCCCGAAGCCTTAACTGTCTGTCTGCCCCAAATAAGGTAGGGTGTCTGCCAAAACAGCCTACAAATTCCTCTAAATGTTTCGTCAAAAGTTTTAATAAAAAACGAACCAACACTATTCATGTCTGGAAATAGTGTATAAAATCATATTTCTCTTATTTTAACTCTTTTTTTCATACGTTAAATGAAAAATTTTAGCTTACGCGATTTAATTATGTGATAAGAATTAAAAGTAATTGCGCACGAGACGAAAAAAAATAAATAGTGAAATAATGACGAAATAAATGACGTCATAAAATGACCTAAAAATACGAAATGTTACAATTTGAAACTCCTGTTCGAACTTCATTTACACGCCCGTGTTGATATTAATCAACATTTCTAGGTACGTAAATGTTATCGATTCCAAGAGACATGTCGAGAACAATATTTTTGTGAAACATTTTCTGATTTTTTGATTTTGAGTCTTTTCTTTTGAAATTTTAAATTTTTGTATTTTCTTTTGAGAAATATTTTCTAACATAATTAAAAATGGGATGTTTATACAAAGAAGATGTTGATAGAATATTTACATTAGATGAACCCTGTGAAGAGATGGGTTCGGAAGCCACTGAAGTACCTACACTCAAAGAAGAAGAGTTTGCACAAATAGTAGTGTTAGGATTATGTGTTTTGTTTCCTAATGGTGAAGCACTATCATTCGTGTTGTAGCGGGTTTCAATTGACTTTCTAATGGGAATCCACTTAAGACCAACTTAAGTAAGATTCTACCCGTTGTGTTTCCATGTAAGACCAGAATCTAAGAGGGCGGTTGTTTTCAGATACATAATAGAGACTTATTTTGGAAGAAAACCTTTGTCCTATGGGGAGCTGATCTACCATGAGTCTTAGATTCGCTTTTATTTTCTGCGGGTATAATCTCTATGTTGACTTATGGGATTGTGCATCCTTTTTCTGTGCAGAGGCACGGGAATTCACTTTTGAGAGGTATTTTAAGATGCACCTCATCATGATTTGCACTATAAATGCACTTTTTGCATGTAGGACATGCCAAAGTCTTTGTCTCAAGAAAGTCTTTTGATTCCTAGGTGTTCCTGTTGTGTTGACAGTTCTATTCGATACACGACTACTCATGGATGGTGGCCAATTCCTAGGTTGTTGATTAAAGTTCCTAGGTTTTGGTTTGTTACCATTAGCCAGTGTTTGGTCATATAACATATTGTTGCACAAGTAGGTTGGTATTCAATGCTTTGTCTTTTCTCAAGTAGTGCCTTTTCTACTTTCCTCTACGGTAGTAGTTATAGAACCATGTCATTGCGCCTACAGATTCCCCTAAGGTAACTGAAATGACACTTACTTTGGCTAGACCTAGAAGGGCCTAGGTTGCATTCACATCATAAGGCTTAGAAAAAGACGATTTCCTAACTTGAGGCCTCAGAATGTAAGAGATGACTGGTTTTTCCAAATTCATGCGACACAGGGGCCAACTTGGGAGGCAATCCTAGGTCCTTGGCAATTGGGATCGTTCAGATTAAATGCAGTTGGTTGGCTTACCACTGTTGATTTTGATGGTTGCAAAGGCAGGTTTGTCCCCAAGATGCTTGTTTTTCAAATTAGTGTCCACACCCTTATCCTTGGATCTTCCTCAATGAGTTTCTTTAACTCACTTATGGCAGTGTCCTTGTCTTGCAATTGAGCTTTTAAATCTTGTATTTCAAAATATTGTTCACGCTCTTTCAGAAATACATTTGACGCTTTTTGTTTGCAAACTGTGTCATTTTTCATTTGTTTCCTGACATTGTTGTAAAGCCAGTTCAAGAGAAATCGAGTGTTTTTCTAATTTAGCAACAACTATCGTCAAAAGCTTCAGTATAAACTTCTTTACTAACAGATTCAGTTTGTTTCAAAAGCTTTTGTGCAAGACATGCACATTCTTTCACTTTATGATCATATAAGCATTGCAATTCAACATGAGCATCTAAATCAAATAACGAATGCAAATAGAAACACATAACATCATTAGACACACATTCTTGCAAGAGCATATCATACATGTTTGAAAATTCTGCCTTATCAGATTCAAGTTCGTTAATTTCATTTTCACAAGGATTAACGTACTTTAATCAGCCATGCATTTCTTTTTAAGTTTCATGAACAAATGTGAAACAGCGATTTTTTTTTCGGATCTTAAGGGCAATAGGCATCAAACATGTCTTAACAGGATTTCCATAGCTTTAAGCAGTTAGGGGCACGGAAAAATGATCTTAGAATGTTTCACCCACAGCTGATCGACAAGTTTCTCTTAAGATGATTTATTTTATTTATCATGACATTATTAGCGCTTTGTCTACTTTGCTTAATGATTTGGAACCAGGTAAGAACTATGTTCTTGAAAATATTTGTTTCGTTTTCACAAATGATTGTCTCCACATTTACTTCTTTATTTCATTTGCATGTGCCAACATGAATTTGATATTCATGTGTCGGAGAGTTAAAATTTCTCAATAAAGACAATTTACATTGTGGAGTCATAGGGTTTGACTAAGTCTTATTCAATTTTGATAGACTCTCTCTTAAGAGTCATAAACTCTTCCCTATCGGGGAGAGTCTGTTTGCTAGGATCAGATTGGTCATAGTGGGATCTCATACAAACATGTTTCTCACTTGCGCCTTTTTTGAGGTACATTGGATGCAAAGGTAGGTCTTCCATTACATGCAGGCATTTGGGTGCAACATATGAATGGTTTGGATTGATTTGACTTCTTTGTAAACAATTTTTTCTTCAAAAACTTTAATTGTTTTCCATTGAAATCATTTTTTGTCAATGTCTTTTTCTTCCTTAAGTTTCAAATTCCGTTATTACCTTTGTTTTCTCTTTGACAAGACCTTCGTAATGTGACTTTTGTTGAAAAGACTTCTGTTTTGACTAAATCATCGAGTTTCTCTGTTGAACTTGAAATTCATAAGCTTAACTTTAAAACCTTCTTTATGTCATCTCTTTGTTTGAGCTAATAGTCCTAGAGTTTTCATTAACTTACGTTCAAGTTTGTCATAGGCAACTGTACGATCATTAAAGGCCTGTACCTCTCCAAACCAGCTGTTTATTTTGAAGTGCAAACAAACCAACTATCTCGAAACTATTTAGACTCTCCAGGGTCCTACAGTTCGCTAGAGTAGATTGCACTCTTTTCAATTCTTGGAGTCAATGATTCGATTGCTTTCTTTAATTGCTTTGCGAATCGTTTTGTTTCATCAATGTCCAGTTATATAAATTTGCAATTAAATTGGCAAGTGCAACACGCTCATCATCACATTCTACAGCATTATGGTCAGTCTGAATTTCATTATCACACATATCCGGTGAATCAGGAGTGACATTGCTATCAGCCTTGTCCACTACACATGTGTTAATAATTGCATTCAGTTGCTGCCTCAGAAGTTGTGTGTCAATACAAACACTATTTATATTCAGCAGTATATGGTACCTCAACCATTGGTTTTGTGTCATAGGAAGGTTTTGAACCCGTATCATCCTCAGAAGTGCTTTTGCCATTGCATTTATTCCTTGACATGCTGCTTTCATATCCAGATGTGTTGCTTTGATTCTCTAAACCTTGATCATTCTCTTTGTCTGATACAATCCTACTGTGGTCATTGTCTCCCAAACTAGCATCCGATGCTTTAAAATTTTGAACCTTGCACTCTTGAATCTGCAACTTTCTTTCATTCAACCTTTTTAACCCATTCTGAAGCTCTTGTTCATGTTTTGCTCTTTCAACAATACATTGCTCAATGGAGTTCATGTTTTGAATGATTGTTTCCTTGAATGTTTAAGCTTCCATGCGAGTTTACTCTTTGAAGTCTCGTCTTGTTTCCATATAGAAAAAGAAAGAAAAAAAAAAATAAAAAAAAAAAAAAAAGATCATATGAATTATAATTGGAAGGCTCTAACACTTTTGAATGTATAAACTTGTCAAACTGCACTTTGATCACACGTAGATCAGAATTGGAATCCTTCTCGTGAAGTGTTTCTTTGTTGAGTTGCCTTTCTAAATTATGTATGTTTCGAGATAACACAGACCTGAAAGTTCTTTCGTCTGCCTCAAAGAGTCGGTGAAAAGCATCTCTAAACGTGTAGTACATTAATGAGTTGGAACTTGAGAGATGTTGAATTGTTGTTTTGAGTGCATTCAATTTGTTTAGGGAGTTCTCTTTCAAAATCTTTGCTTGCTTTTGCAGTTGTTGTATCTCTTGTTCATCTAAATCTGAACACGAAGATAAAGTATCTTTCGTTTCCATTATAACGTGAATTGTGAAGTGAAAATGATTTGTAGGATCTTAAGCATGTAAAGTGATTGTTGTTATGGATTGAATTCAATTAACATTTACGGGATTTTACAAATTTATGATTTAAACCGAGAAAAGAAATGGAATCTTTTGCGGGATTTTACAAAATCTAGAAGAAACCGTGAAACAATGATTAATTGTTGTTGAAATCGCTGTTGAAATTGAAGTAGTGAACTTTTGTTAACAATTGATGAGCTTAATTGATGAACGGTGCATAAATTTTAAGTTTGAAATGATTAATGGTTGATCAAAACTCGATTAACGACAAACGGTGCAAATATAGTTCACTTTGGAGGGTAAATGGCTATTTTATAAGAACCAAGGACTAACGGTGCAATACAATTTCAGCTTTGAGGACTAACAACCAAACAAAGGAATGGTTAAGTTGAATTAGGGTCCAGGGACTGAAAGTGTCAAAATCAAATAAAGTTTAATAAAATAACAAAATTTTCTCTCCTTTTAACTTTCGTTTTCGTTTGAAAAAAGAAAAGATTAACGTGTTGGTTTAACTTGTCTCGCGAGATGGTACGGTTATCGTCGGTGAGAAGTAAATACACCACGTTGATCGAAAAGATGTCACGATCACGATGGTACAAGTTAAAAGTCCCGTAATGAACCGACACTCGAAACCGAAAAACCCAAATTTAACTTAAAACTACGAATTTGGGTGATGTAGGAAGCTGGGAATTCGTGTGCTTTTTCAAAGTTGCTAATTCATGTGCTTCTTCAAAGTTGCTAATTCGTGTGCTTCTTCAAAGTTGCTAATTCGTGTGCTTCTTTAACTGTGAGTTCGTGTCCTTCACTACATAACAAATCGTCCATGTCTTGTCTTCTAGTAAAACCCCAAATAGTCCTTGGCTTTGTCTTGTGCTCAAATCCGTGGACCACAAGAGAAAATAAGCAAACTCAATAGTGAATAAGCTACAAACATTAATAGTTAACCGAGACAAATAAGCTCATATAAGCAGTTTCCAACGTAGAATAAGCTTCGAAAATAAGACCTTAGGACCACAAGAAATAAGCCACGAAATTTTAAAAAAAACTTATGTAAACTGTTTAGACCACAAAGAAGCCGCTAACCAGAGGTAACACATGTTTTGGAGTTTTTGTAAAACAAAAAAAAACAAGAACACATGACAAAACAAAGAAGGCCACATTTGATGGGCTGTATTGCTGTAAAAGCCCAAAAAATATTCTACCACACAGTAACAATAGATGCGAAATTAGTAAGCTTAAAGCTTTTAGTGATATAAGTAAAAAGAATATAAACCGTGACCAATAGTTTCAATAAGTTGGTTTTAAAACTAAGACCCGAAAGCTTAGAGATTTTAGGGTTGGTTTCAAAGCTTATAAAAATGATAAGTTAGCTTATTAGAACAACTTTTAGGAAATGTCAGATCCACCTTCAAATCACTTACACAATCATATTTGGTTACTTGGATTAAACAAGAAAATAAGATGAGAAAAATGGAAGAATTTTAGAGAGAGAAACAAGAGAGAGAAAGTAGAGAGAAAAATAAGATGGTTGATTTACTTGCACAAAATACAAATGAGACCAACACCCTCTCCACATTTAGAGAGGGGTATTTATAGTTGCACCATGAGGCTTTTATGCATATGGGCTTTCTATGGGTCAGGCTCGAGATTACTTGGAATTACTTTGAGATTTTGCCCATAACACGTGACCGATTAGATTACATAAACGATCCCATTTACCCTTTCTAGCCTATTACAACATTATATAAATAAAGACCGAGACCTAATATTCATAATGAACGAACTTCATTGTTCGACTCAATATTTTGAGGCTAACAATCTCCCCTGAAGTGAGTGCATTGTGACACTCCTTCATGAGATCAAATGAGATTGCTTTTGTCGTTAAGCTCTTGTGATCTTGGACTCTGTCTTTGTTGTAGGCTTGTTCTTTCATGCCGTGTGATCTTTGATCTTGAGCCTTTTCTTTTTGACTATATCTTTAATTCTGAGATCTTTAAATCTTTTCCTTGTTTGTCATTATCGTCTTTACCATCTTGTGATCTTGTGTCTTGACCAACATGCTCATACTATGCATCATCTTAAAAGCTTGCTAACAATCTACCTTGACAATCTTTGTCTTGATAATCTTGATATCTTTAAGGAAGATCTTGAATATCAGAGTTTGCGTAAGTCTTTGTATTTAATTCTTGAGCTTTCTTGATTCTTGAATCTTGATGCTTATAGTATGTCTTTATATCTTGAGTATTAGCATGTGGTAATGAATCGGACTCCGCTGGAATGAGGCTGCAACACCATCGTTTGTACCTGCATTTTAATGTTAATGATAAACAGCATATATGGACGAATATGGCTTTGTCATTCGTCGATATTCGGTTGCATTAACCTCTGGTTCCGTGATGACTGTTTTATAGTATAAATACTGTACCTGTGATCAAGTAGGTTCAATTTGGAAGAACCTCCTTGACAGGGTTTCCAGCTCAAAGTGTTAGATCCTCTAACGAGTATGCATTAGATTCACCGTACTTGCTTGTTTTCAATACCGGAATGGACAACACGATATGAGTGAATCAGATAGTTACTATCTTTCTGATTGAGTCGTCAATTCATTTACTTGAACAAGTTTGATTCACATAGAATCGCACCATCGTTTCTTTCCAGTTGACACAAGTTTGATTCATATAGAATCGAACAAGTCACCTACTAAGAGCTTGTTTGATGTTGGCTCAAGCAGGATTTCCATCTTCACAGTGAATACTTAAGTATCACTTGGATGTTCTGGCAAAATCACAAGGATAATGCGTAGGACTCTTGTTAACAGCTTGTGAACTTATTGATTGTCAAACAGGTGTTGACAGGAATGTGTCCTAAGAATTTATTATATTGATCTCTTGGCTCTAGAACTCGATTAGTGTCATTTTGTTTGAGTAACTCGGAGGCTATGAGCATTACTGCCACCTATTCATTATTAACTAAATAGGAGTGAAGTCAATAGAAGTCGTGTGTATCTTCGTGACAAATGAGACAAGTTTCTGTTGAGAGAAACCCGAATGGCTAGGAAGGGTTGTGCATTGCATCACTGGGTCTATGATGTCGTTTTCAATATAAGAATTCATCTTTGTGAAATCTGATAGATTATGTATTGACGCATTCCCGTTTTCTCCTAATGTGTAGGGAGGCTTTCTTCTTTTGACACTTTATCCATACATACATTTCTTTTTCATTCTTCAACCCTTCAATGCTACCAAGGACGTTCATTACAATCTATCTTGGTTGTGGATTGTTTTTCCAAGTGTTAGCTCGATCTTAGTCGGCATTATTCCTTTAACTCGTTCATCTCCAATCATACAGGACGACTAGTTCTAGCTATGGATTGTCCTTGGGTAGATCCCTCTGGTTCCTAACCTAACCACCTTATGACTTCATAATCGTCATGAATTAAGATGTTGTTAGGTATGAGATCGTAACCATAAAACCTTTTTCGAGGAACATAAACAGTACTTTAAGTCATTTAGATTACTTATTATTTTAAAGATCACATTTTAATTACATTTCTCCCCTTATTTTAAATACTAATGCACTTAGTTTTTGAAATACCAGGTGATTAAAATTTGACTTGAAAATTCTATGGGGAGAAAATTGTTACAGCATGAGTTATGTGGAACTGTTCTTCTTGCTCCCCCTCAATTTCACATATATGACACCAATTGAGAGAATAGGATTATGACTTTGTAAATTCCATGTGAAATTGAGTTTGAGCTACTTGTATATGTTTTAACAAAATGAGTGTTTAAATATTATTAACATTTTAACATTTTTTCATTTGTTTAAACATTTTTTGATATGTTTTAGACACACAAAATAGACATGTGAGTATGTGCCTAAACGCATTAAAACTTGGTTTTAAAAGCTCCCCCTCAAAAATTGATTCACTTATAAAAAATGATTCGACTTTTGAAAGATGCATGAGGAGGGAGTGTCGAACACACAATTTTGAAAGATTTTGAAGAATCTTTTAAGAAATTCTTGAAAAATTGTGTTCAACGTGTTTTGAAAAACCAATGTTACTTGAGCTCGAAATGTCTTTAGAATTGACTTTTTATGTCAGCTCAAGTCCGAGAAGTTGTTATCTTCTCGTTGTGAGGATAAATGTACATGATTGCACACTTTCCTTTATTTAAAGACCGGGTTGTTATCTGTCATTTAATAACAAGCCATTGACTTGAGCGACAAAACTTTAAATGTTTTTGTTGAATAGCTCAAGACCGAAAAGATTTCTCTTTTCGGTATTAAGGATAAATGCACTGAAGCGTACATTATCCTTTTCTTTGAAGAACGGGTTATTATTTGACATTTAATATCAAACCATTAAGAAAATTAGAAATGACATGTTTTGAAAGCATTTGAAACTCCTGTTTCGAACTCATGTTACAACCCCCGTGGTTTGATTTAATCATATTCTAGGCACTAAACAGTTAATCATTTCCCAAAAGAGACTGTCGAGAAGAATATCTTTTTAAGAAACATTTTCTGATTTTGATTTTGTATTTTCTTTTTGAAATTTTATATTTTTGTATTTGTTTTTATAAAAAAATATTTACACGTTGACCTCAGCATTGTTATGTGATGGTGGAATAGTAATTCCAACTCTTGTCGTGATGTAGATGTCTTGTCTGCTGGAGGAACAATTTTTTTTTTGGAACAAAAAAAAAAGCATTATAAACTTGGACCGTTCAATGCGTGGTCCGTAATTCTGAGTTTGAACTGCTATGATCAGAAGTCATGCTTGTTTATCAGTATAGAATACCTTTAAGCCCTGGTTTCTGATATATCAGTGCTTGTTCAGCAACCATACTCATGATCCCCATTCCTTTTTGGGATTGAAAGATGTTACCATGCACTTAAGTAAGATACCTGCACTGACATCAAAAGTTTGTTTCGCATTCATTTAGGTTAGGGCTATCTCATTTGAACCATTTGGGGTTTCAACTGTCAAACCCTTGTTATGTTTATGTGAATATTTTCCAGTAGGAACACACTCTAAAACTAAATGTTTTGAAAATTCTACCTGTCGTTCCAACCTAAAGACAAGATCTAGGAGTTATTGGTTTCCTCATTCACAACGAAAGTCTTTTTGATTGAAAGACCTATGGTCCTTTGGGATCTGTCTTCCTAGTTTCTTTGGAACACTTATTTGCATTTCGGGTTTGTTTCTGTTTGTTATCTTATGGGATGAAACCTTAACATGTGAGTTGACTTCATTCAGGAATTTCTTTACATAGGTATCATGATTGCTTTAAAGACACATTTCTGACAATGTCAAGCAAACAAATTGTTTAGTGTTCAAAAAATTTTCTAGAATCCAGAGTGTTCTCTATGAGGCACAGCTTTGTCCGTGACGTAACTACTCTTAGATGCAGGCCAATTCCTAGACTTTTGGTCATTGATCCTAGGTTTTGGTTTGCAATCATTAGCTGTGCTTTGTGATCTAGCAGAACGCATCATACTAGGTCTTGAATTCCTACCGCGTTCTTGTGTCTCTTTCTTAGCTTCCTTTAGATAGTGATTATGAACCATGTCATTTGAACTAAATCTTGGCATGTTCTTTGAAACTATTCCTAGATTAGCTAGATGTAATCGGCGTAATGAGGTTTTTACAACAGCAATTCTCTTTCCTAGGCAAATATGTGTAGTTGACTGTTGAGGACAAATCATTATTGACATCAATTGTGAGGCAAACCGTGGTTTTTGAAATTCTAGGTCTTCAGACTTAAACGTAGTCGGGTTTTCTAAACAACTGAATGGTTTCTGTGTGGTTTGATAAAACCGTTTCCCCTAAGATAGATGATTTTGCAAACTTAGTATCCCACACTATTACTGTTTTATTTTCTTAACTCATTTTAATGCTGGCAATTGCAAATACTTTTCTAAAGTTGAGCTTTGAACTCAGCATTGTTTGAGGCAATCAAATAAGAATGTGAGTTCTGATAGTCTTAGCTCTCGTTGTTTTTGATAGAATCAAACAGGTTCATTGTAATGCCTTTTTAAAATGTCTCGTTTTCCTTAAGATAATATAGCCACTTTTACGTTCCAATTAGGATGTTTATTGTTTTTCAATTACATCTATGCATGTTTAATCTGGCTTCATTTACTTTTTATACTTTTTGAAAATTAACCATGTTGCCCTTTCTTTTAAAACTTGATTTTGATATTTAAGTTCAAGATTAACACAATGTGCTTCCATTCTTAAAAAATATTATTAAAATTGGGCAACTGTCTTTTTAAGACAAATATTTTCAGATTCGAGAGATTGATTTGAGAGTTTAGTTGTCTGGTTATCAGTTAATTTAGCAGGCAAAGGACATGTGTCATGAAATTGTTCAGCATTCTGGTCAACCTCTCCTTCATTATTGAATTCAGGTTACTCAGTATGCTGTTGTCCTGTAGCAAAGACATTGATTTCAACAGTCGTTTGCACCTCAGCCATTAGCTTTTCATCATATATGGGTTTGATATCAGCATGTGCATCATTCCCTGATATGCTGCTTGTATCCTGCTCTTTTAATTCTATCCCACTGCTTTCTGTGTCAACCAAACTAGCATCCAATGCTTTACTCGTATCAACCTTTTCCTCTATTGTTGTCTGCATTTGTCTTTCATTCACCCTGCTATCATACTCTTGTTTATGATGTGCTTTTTCATCAATTGACTTCTTAATAGATTCCATATGTTGGATCAGTGTGTCACAGAATTCTAGAATCTCGAGTTGATGTAATAGGTATAAATAGTTGTGTCCTCCATGACAACATATTCATCATCCAAATAAATAAGTGACTTTGAATGAACATCTAAAATGTTTCTCGAGTACTTTAAAAGCAGCCATGGATCCAGTCTCTTAAAATTCTTCTTTGTCAAGTTGCTTTTCTAGTTGATCCATGTTTAGGAACACTGTGCATGTAAAAGTCTCAACATCTTGACCAAAGAGTGTCGCAAATGCACGTTTGAATCTAGACTCAGTTCGAGTTCCTTTTAAGTCATTCTTTGAAAGAAGCTTGAGGTGTGAATGAAGTCGTAGAAAAGATACCATGCAACTTTCTTTTGCTTTGTCTTGAATTTGTTGCATTTGTTGTTCTTCTGAATTCGAACACGAAGATAAAGTATATTTCTTTTCCATTGTACCATGAATTATGAAGTGAAAATAATTTGTAGGATCTTAAGTAGGTAAAGTGATTGTTGTTGTGGATTGAAATCAATTAACGTTCACGGGATTTTACAGATCTATGATTTAAACCGAGAAAAGAAAAAAAATGAAACTTTCTCGGGATTTTACAAAATCAAGAAGAAACCGTGAAACAATAATGAATTGATGTTGAAATCGTTGTTGTCGTTGAAGAACTTGAGCTTTTATTTATGTTTGATGAGCGAAAACGATGAACGGTGCACAAACTTTCAACTTAAAATGATTAATGGTGATCAAAAGCTCAGTTAAGGAACAAACGTGCAATCACGATTCACTTTTGAGGACTAACAAGCTGTTTATAGAAAGTAAGGACTAAACTGTGTAAATAGTTTCAATAATTGAGTAGGTTAATAAAACAAAGTAAGGATGAATGGTGAATTTATCTTAGAGTCCAGGGGCTGAATTTGCAAAATTCTAATTTTAATTAATAAAACACGTTTTCCCTCCAAATATATCTTTCAATCCCTTATTCAAAATTTTCATAAAGTAACGGAGTGTTTTTAACTTCTTGCGGGATTAAATCTTTATCGTCGATAGAAAACAAATATACACGGAGATCTACTAATAACCGTGACGAGATAATATGTTAGAAGACCTCGCGAGCAACCAAAGCACGAAGCCGAAAAACCTAAAATTACACGAAACGAACACGTTTAACCATGTTATGCTTATGTCTAAATCATTTTCGAGTTGTATAAATCGTCCTAGTCACTACGTATAACTCGCTTGATGCTTGGAACTTAAATATTAACTTCGCCCTAAGCAAAACGTATAACTTGCCATCACTCAAACGTGTATAGTTCACCTGACCTCAAACATGTATAGTTCGCCTAACCTCAAACATGTATAGTTCGCCTACACTCAAGCATGTATTATTCGCCTATCTTTGTACTATAACTCGCCTGAACACAGCCGTATACTTCGCCTAGCTTAATTGTATACTTCGCCCTTCGTTGCTCACGTATACTTGCATGTTTTGTTCACAATGTATAACTCGCCTATGATGTGGCATTGTGCACCCTATGCTCTTATGTATAAATCGCCTGTGTCTTGTATGAATTCTATCTGATCAAATGTGTACATCCGGGACTTAGTTGACTTTGACAGGTCAACTTCCAGGGGGAAGTAGTGTATACTACTTTACTTAGTATGGTTTGTATGAAGTATTGTGCATACGTGAGAAGAATTGTTGCTGATTTCTTGCATGTACCCGCGAATGGATAATAACCAAGACCAAATGACAAGTAGCAGCAATATTTGGTATGGTTTACTTTTTCTTCTACAAAATTTCGTTGTACACGTCAATGACAAATAGAAGATTGTTTAAGCTACATCAAAGTTTCAAAATATGCTCAAGATAGGGATGTTGGTTTGGGGGGAAGCTGATTCAGAAACTTTGTTAAAAAGGAGTCTATAAAGAAAGCTTTTCATGACATGCTGCATGGATTGGGGGAAAGTTAATCCAACTCATGCATTCTACAATGGTTCTTGTATAAGTAAAGATATTAAAGATCCAAGCTGGAGTACAAGTTTCAAGACCAAAAGAACTCAGAAGACAACTTCAGCAATGAAAGCACTTTGGAAGACTTTATTTTGTTGTAATTGTACATATTAGGAGCATTGTAACTAATTTCATATGTCCACATATTGGGGGAAGATTGTTAGCCTTAAACTATGTCGACTTATACGAAATTACACTAGATGATGTAAGGCGTGGTACGTAGGGACTAATAATAACTAGTTAGGATACTTATGTGTCACAAGGCCTATGTATACCCCTCCTATACTTCCATAGGAGGGTGATGATAATCATTTGTATCATAAGTGTGTGTGTTTCACTTTTCTCTCTAGAATCACACACATCTTTCCTTCTCTACTTTTCTCTCTTAATAATATGGCTAAGTTTTACTTTTATCCTCTTCGACCTCCGGATCATTGTTTATGTTATGAATCTTTATGATTAACAAGGAAAATCCATCAAATTGTTTTTGAACGATTTTAAGAAGAAAGATCGTGTGTTTTCAAGTTAAAAGGTTTTTGGTATAATCCTTAATCTATCTTTTTGTTTAATTTAATTTATGTAACATTTTAATTGATGGAAAAATTAAGGGTTTTAAAATCTCACAAATTTATAATTTTTGATCATAAAATTATGATTAGGGATTAATTAGGAGGTTAACTATGCATTTGGTTAGGTTTAGATTGTGTTAAATTCAAATTTGAAAGTGAGCAGAATTTTAGGTCGGATTGATCAGGTCATTACTCGATGATACGGATGAGTTTAATAGAGTTTCAGAGGTAGCGCCTACCTGTGTTATGTGAATTTAGGATCAGAGGTAACGCCTACCTGTGTTATGTGAATATGGGATCGAAAGTAACGCCTACCTGTATTATGTAGATGTTGGAGCAGGGGTAACGCCTATCTATATTATGTATAAGTTGTATGCATTCTTGGTGAACTTGGCGTTTGAGATGCTAGTTCTAATCTAAGCCTGGATGTGTAAATTTGATTATGTGTTGATTAAATGCTTACATATGCATATAATACTCATTGTTTTCCTATTGGTATGATTCACAACTAAGGTATTGTTTTAAGTTTAAACCTACGAACTCACCAACGTAATGTTGACACTTTCGAGTATCCATTTTTCAGGTGTTTATAGTGAAGCTTAAGGAGATGAGACTACATGGCTAGCGAGACCTTAGGATTCTTGCATTGGAGTCATTATTGTTATCATTTACATTTTGTACTTTCATACGTATGATATTTTGATTACGGTGTTTTAGATTTGTTATTTCATGACTATGTATTGTTGTGGTTACAATTAACCTTGATACAAGTCACCTCTTGTGTCGGGTGTCGTCATGACTTTTTAATTTTTGAATGCATTTAGTTATTCTCTATTATCACATCAATGTGTTATGATGATTTCTTTCTCGTTATGCCTCGCGTTTCCACTTTGGCGGGGTGTGACAATCGTGACCCATAGTCTTAATCAAAAATTGTTTCACTTTCTTTCTTTCAGACCTGAAAACATTAGATTTGAACATCTTTTCAATGCCCTTTTGGGTTTTGATTTATTCCTTAGTCATTTGATGTTTTTCATCACTTTCAGTGATATAGGTGAATTTGTTGAGGGGTTTTTGCTTTGAAGTTTCTTCCAAAGTACCTGAAAGTCTCATTTCAACATCAGAGTCACTACTAGACTCTTCTTCGGCTACCTCTTCATGAGTCATAGCTTTCTTACCTTTGTCTCTAACTTTCTCCTTTGAAGGACATGAAATGAAGGGTTATTGGAATAATAGAGTTGTTGGAATGATGAGAGCTATTGTTGTTGTTGTGTTTGAAGGGATTGATGTTGTTATTGCAGTGATTGGTTTGGTTGGTTGTTTTTTCAGGTTTACAGTAGCAAAATGCCTTTCTTACCTTCTTTGGAATAGCTGAGTAATGGTGGCTAGTCATGTGTTCTTCTCCCCCTCAGCATGGTGAGTGCCAGCTTGGCCTGCTGAAGGAACAATTTGATCAATAGCTTTTTGTGATGCTGAATCAATGGATTTTGCAAACCTGTCTAGAGCGGCAACAACCGTGTCTAGCAAACTTAGAATGACATCTAACACTTTCAGTTTGGTGAGCTGAGAACCGATGGAGGTCAGAATGGCATCCACCACTTTCATTAAGTAATCCAACTAAAAAGTACAGCTTAAAGCTTTCTAAAGAGGCAAATTTGGTTGTGAGAGCTGGGAAAGAAGTTTGAAATTCTTCCATATACTACTTTAAATCCCCCATTGCCCCATTAATCTCATTTACTTTAGATAGGAGCTCTTCCAGCTCAGTTGGGATGGATGTACTCAAGTCATGATTTTTGAGAAGCTTAGCAAGTTTAGATTTGAGAGCATTTACCAGAAGCTCTGTGAGCTGATGAATATTAGAAAATGAAGGTTGTGCTTTAAGTAAAGCAAATTCAGGTTCAGTAGCAACTTATTCTTTCTTCAGCTTATTTTCTGAGACTGAAGAAGAAGAACTTGATTGGTAAGCTCTTGAATCTTGATTGACTTGGGAGATGGAGGTGGCTATGGAACTGAAGTGTCTTTAGTTTCAGCTTGAATGTCAGCCTCATCTTCACTGGACATCTGAAGTGGTTGATCATCTTCAGGAGAATCCAAGTCCATAGTTGTAGTACATGTATCTTTCACCAACTCTGTTAAGTCATCTTATTTGATCCCATCATCATCATCATCAGAACTTTAATCAACTTCTTCAGTATCATCCAAACAAGTTTTTGGTGGTAGACTCCTTTTATTTTTTGTTTCTGGTAGGTAGTGTCTAACACATCTCCAGCAGATTGGGTGTTGTGTACAAGAACACTTAGGTTAGTTCCTGCAATAAAATGATTAAATTAATAGCTTATGGTTACTTCATCAGTACCTTGTTTTTGAGGCAAAAAATTCTTAGGATTAGATTTTCCAAGATCAGCTTCAACTGTAAGATATGTTGAAGCATTATGTCCTGATGCAGACTTAGAGTGTATATTTTTAGAACCTGAATAAACAGGTTCATGTTTAGATGCTGACTCTACACTAATGATCTAAGGGTCGGCTCATCCTTCATTAGTTCGCCCTAGAGAAGTTTGGACACTTGTTGCTTGCAGGACCTCTTTATGCATTTCAGTGACCACAAGTGTGGAAACTAAAAGCTGGCTTGGGTTTTTGTCCTTGGCTGTTACGTACTTCTTTATCTTTTTGGAATGGCCTTTGAGAGCTTATGTGGCCTCTTTTATGAGAGGCCCAATGAATGTTGCTTCCAGTTGGACCCAGGATAGTTCATCATCACTAGAATGGTTTTCCTGCAACCATTTTTAGCTCCTGGCTTTTTGCCTTTAGGATATAACTCCTCAGTTTTAGGAGTGGTTTTAGGAGCTTTAAACTCTTCTGGACTATCAAGTGTGCAGATGTACAACGTATGAGCTGTAAAGGGAGGTCCTTCAGGTTGGTCTTTCTTTAGTGTCCAGTTGTTGACACTAAATATTGGAGTGTGGATAGATGTTGCTTTAGGGTTTTCATAAGTTTCTTTCATTTTATGCTCTAGCAGCAGAGAAATAAACCTGGAGTATGGTATAACCTTTTCTTTGTGTTTCTTTTGCAGTTTTGAAAGAAGGTCATCCCAGATTACTTTTGCAAAATCAATTTTCACCCCATTTTCCATGCAATACAAGATCATAGCATCTTTAAAATATATATAATCATACCCACCAGTCTTCCCCCAAAACATTGTATGATGTGGGCCATTAACAATCACTACTTAGGTGGAAGACAACTCTTTCTAAGAGTTCCAGTTGCCTCTATTTGATCACTGTACCCAATCTCTGTGAAAAATTGTTTGACTATAGATTGGGTAGGGAGATCAACATAATCTTTTAAATGAGGGAGATAGTTTGCACCAATGGCATTCCCAAATGAGGTAAGGCCAACTTCTCCTTTAGTGCTACCAGAGGGGATTGAGAACCAAACCTTTTATGTTTTTGAATTTTAATGGTAGTGTACCAAAATTCAACAAGATATTGTTTGTATTGGTGTGAAGGCGTTTTGGTGAATGTTGTGTGAAGGCATCACTAAGAGATGAAATCAGAAACACATTTGAAGTAGTCTGCATTCATGTGTTCTAAGTAAAGAGTGGCTATTTTATTGTTGGTTTTGATGTTAATTAAATCAGGATTGTAATCAACTTGTGGTGAAGGATCAGAAGAAATTGGAGTTCATGGTGATTTTGGTTGATCTTGTTCATGTTGTTGTAATGGTGGTAAATGTGGTGGTTGTTGTTTTTCCATTGTTAGTTTTTTTATTAGGGTTTGTGTGTTTGATGTTGTTGAGTATGTTATGAGATGAGAGAGTTTGAGATTATGAGTGTTTTTGTGATTGTGTTATGTGATTGTTGTGATGTTATATGAGATGTTGTAATGGTTTTGTGATTGTTTTAAAACTTTAAAAAATTATTAACTGCCAAACAGAAGTTAAAAAGTTTTGCTTAAAGTGTTTAGGGTTTGTTTTGAATGTGTCCTAAAACATAGCATTTAATGAAAGCTATCAAAACTATTTCTCTAACACCTTACACAGTGAAAAGTCGTCATTTCATTGTTAAAAGTAGGTGAGAGAGTAGGTGAGGTCATATGGGCTTTTGGATATTCCTTTTTAATAATATTAAAAAGAATTAACTTCTTTGGAAAGAAATTACCTATTTAAAAATATTTATATTCTAAAAATATCTTTTCTTTGAAAAATGACCCTTTGATTGAGTTTTTCAACTAGCTGAACTAGGTTTAGGTTTGGTGATATGATATACTGAACTGAAGGTAGAAAGAATTAAAACAAAACTAAAAGAATTAAATTAGTTTTGTTCAGTTTTGACACATACACCGAACCTCTTCAGTTTTCTTTTGATAAATCATTTAAAGGTTCAAGTTTTGTTCCATCAATGTTCAGCATACCTAGTTCAACTATCAATCTTTTAAAAGTTGGTTCATCCAATAGCTTGGTGAAGATATCAGCAAGTTGATACTGAGTAAGAATGATATGCAATTCATGTCCCCTTTTATGATATGATCTCTGATAAAGTGAAATCTGATATCAATATGTTTTGTTCTTGAGTGAAGAACTGGATTGTTTGAGATTGCAAAAGCACTTGTGTTATCACAAAATATTGGTACCTTCTCATATACAATGTCATAGTCACTGAGCTGACTCTTCATCGAAAGTATATTGGCACAACATCTAGCAGCAGCTACATATTCAGCTTCAACATAAGACATAACCACATATTGTTGTTACTTAGCACTCCATCAAACAAGTTTGCCTCTAAGAAACTGACAAGCACCTGAAGTACTTTTCCTGTCCATATTGCATCCAACATAATAAGAGTCTAAGTATTCTTTTAGGTCAAAACATAAACATTTTGAATACCGAAGACCAAGACTTAGAGTACATTTTAGGTACCTAAAAATTCTCTTAACAACAATAATGTGAGATTCCTTAGGATTTGCTTGATATCTTGCACATAGACAATTTAAGAAATGAATGTCAGGTCTACTTGTTGTCAGGTACATTAGTGATCCAATCAAACCTTTGTACTAAGTCTCATTTACAGCTTTGCCATTGAGATTATGTCCTAAGTTAATAGGGGGTATCATTAGAGTCTTCACTCATGAACCATTTATGTCATATTTATTCAGCAGACCCTTAAGATATTTTTCTTGGTTGATAGAGATTCCTCTTTTAGATTGCTTGATCTGAAATCCAAGGAAATAGGTAAGGACATTCATCATGATCATCTCATACTTTTGAATCATAAGCTTAGCAAATTGTTTACAAAGCTTTGTACTTATTGACCCAAAGATGATATCATCAACATAGATTTGAACCAAGATAACATCATTTTTGGTATTTTAGACAAACAGTGTGTTGTCTATCTTTCTTCTCACAAACTTGTGTTTAGTGAGGAAGGTTGAGAGAGTATCTTACCATGCTATTGGAGCCTGCTTAAGTCCATATAAGGATTATTCAGTTTGTAAACAGGGTTTGGAAATTCACTACTCTCAAAACTTGGAGGTTGTTGAACATAAACTTCTTCTTTCAGTTTTCCATTTAGGAATGCACTTTTGACATCCATTTGATTGACTATGAAGTTCATGTATGTGGCAAAGGTAAGAAAGATCTTAATTGCTTCAAATCTTACAACTGGAGCAAAGGTTTCATCATAGTCTATACCTTCTTCTTGCTTGTAGCCTTGAGCTACAAGTCTTGCCTTGTTTTTTATGACAATGCCAGTTTCATCCCTTTTGTTTCTGAAGATCCACTTAGAGCCAATTATGGTTTTTCCATAAAATAGAGGAACAAATGACTAGACTTTATTTCTGGCAAATTTGTTCGGTTCTTCTTGCATGGCATCAACCCATTGAGGATGCTTAAGTGCTTTACAAGCTTTTTAGGGCTCTTCTTCAGATAGAATATCTACAAATAGACATTCGTGAGTTGAAGCGACACTTAGTTCCTTATCCATTGCTCTTGTGAGCATTCCAGCTCTTGGATTACCCATAATGTTAACCAACTCAATGTGTTTGTCTTTAGACCATCTGTCTTGAGGACCTGAAGTGGTAAAGGATGGGGTGGAAGTGGGAGTTTCTGTTTGGATTGTTAAAACTATATTTGATGTTGAAGCATACTCAGTTGTAAAGGATGGTGGTTCAGTAAACTGAATATCTTTAGTGTTTATGAGGTTTTCAGTGATATTTTCATCATTGGTGTGATTGAAGTGTTCAACATGATCATTTTGATATAAGGAAGCAACATCTTCAGTGACAATTGATTCAGGTCTATCATAAGTTTCTATGGATTAAACAACATTACTGTCAACTTGATAAATTTGAGAGAGTTCAAAGTGATGAAGATATTCATTAAGTGGGTATCTTTCAGATTGAGCAATAGTAATTTCATCAACTGAAGGTTTTGAGAACTTCATAGCCTTAGTGCTTTCATCAAATGTGATGTGGAAGGTTTCTTAAATTTGTTATCTTCTAGTGTTGAAAAACCTAAACGCTTTGGATACAAGTGAGTAACTAAGAAAGTATCCATCACCAACTTTTTCATCAAACTTTTCTAAATGGTCTTTATGATTATGAATGTAAACTGGACATTCAAAGACATGAAGGAAACTGATATTTAGAAGTCTCCCATAAAAGATTTCATAAGGATTTTTGAGATGTCTTTTGACAATAGTAGACCTGTTTTGAGTGTAACATGTAGTGGTTACAGCTTTAGTCTAGTATTGCTTTGAAAAGATAGATTCAGAAAGCATTATTCTTGTAACTTCTATGAGTGTTCTAGTTTTCCTTTCCACAACACCATTTTGTTCAGGTGTGTAAGGAGAAGAGAAGTTTTAAGGGATTCCTCTTTCATCACAGAAGTTGACAAGTATGTTATTTCTGAATTTAGTGCCATTGTTAGTTCTAAGTTGTTTAACATGAATGTCATTTTGATTTTAAACTCTTTTGATGAATGCCATGATGGTTTCAGGTGCATGAATTTTTTTTCTTAAGAAGTATACCCATGTATACAGTGAGTACTCATCAACAATGACAAGGGTATACTTTTCATGTTTAATAGACCTAGGAGTTACAGGTCCAAATAAATCAATGTGAAGAAGATGAAGACATTTCTTGATTGATGATTTTTGTTTTGTTTTGAAATTGGCTCTGTGATGTTTTCCCTTTTCACATGATGAACATGGTTTGTCTTTTGAGTATAAAAGAGAGCAAAGACCAATAACATGGTTTTGTTTGGCTAGTTGATTGATTTTTTAAGTTTAAATGTGAAAGTATTTTGTGCCAAAGCCAATTTAAACTTTTAGATGCTCTAGCAAAGAAACAAGATTCTTGTAATGAAGATGTCATGTTAAGAACATAGACATCTGCTAATACAAATAATGTCTAAAAAAGTTATTTATATTTTTTGACCTCTCAGTGTTTTGATAATAACAAAATGTAAAAATGTTTACGATAAAATTAAACGTTTACAAATTATTAATCGTAAAATTCCATTT
>BQNB010079772.1:0-30139 GCA_026074375.1 Tanacetum coccineum | reverse complement strand
TTTTACATTTTGTTATTATCAAAACATCGAAAGGTCGAAAAATATAAATAACGTTTTTAGACATTATTTGTATTAACATCCAATAAACCCAAATTGGAAGCTTTGAGGCTCCTAATATTTAACCCCCCAATTCGAATTTAGACATAACGTTCTCCCATTTAACCCATGCCATCTTGCGACTATCCCCACTCCCACCCTAAAAGAAATTTTTTCTCACTTTCTCAAGTTTTTGAATCACACTAGTTGGGGCACTGAACATAAAAAAATAGTACAATGAGAGGCTACCAAGAACCGAGCGCACCAAAGTTAGCCGACCAGCAAAGGATAACGTTCTCGCTTTCCAATTTGACAATTTCTCCTTCAACTTCTCAACTACTATGTTCCAACTTTTCACCCTATTCATGTTCAAGCCGACAAGAAGACCAAGGTACACAAAAGGTAAACTACCTGAACGACACCTTAGAAAACTAGCCATTGCATCTGCTTCTTGTTGTGATACTCCAACTCCATAAAGACTGCTTTTACTCAAATAAATTATTAATCCCGAAGCCTTTTAGAGGCACTTTAAGACCCCCATCAAGTTTATGCCATTTCTATGACTCCATTCCCAAAAAAACCGTATCATCTGCATATTGCAAATGAGATAGAGTAACTTCATCTCTACCTACCGACACCCCCTTCAATACCCCATTACTAACCGCTTCTTTTGTAGCCACATTAATCCCTTCTGCCGCTGTAAGTGGCCATGGTACGATGAAATTTTTTGGCGTTTTGGCACGAAAACGCCACGTGAAAACGCCATGGCCACAACAGACTTCGTGTTTTCGTGTGTGGCGTCGGTAGACCAGCCGAGATGGTCCTGGAAAACGCCACACGAAAACGCGAGACACTGTACCGTGTCTCGCGTTTTCGTGTTTGGCATTTTCGTGCAATAAATTTTTTTTTTTTGAAATTTGAATAAAAGGTAAGGGATAGAAATTTAAAGGGGATCAAACTAGCCGTTTTTTGGTTCTTTGGTACCCTTTTTTTTCAAAAAATTACCCTATTAAAATCCTATAAAAACACCCTCAAACATTTATTTTTTCACACTTCTTTATATACAACACAAAAAATACTATGAATCCCAACAATGATATGTCCGATTTTTACGACTATTACACTCAACTCGATATGGATCGGTAATGCACGATATCATGAATATTTTGAACAATATGAATGTTTGGAGGGTGATGAAGGCGAAAGTTCGGTTGGTAATTCGGAAAGAATAAGTAGGCGATACATTACGACTATTAATGTATTGTTTTTAAAAAATATATTGATGTTGTTGTTGTTGAAAAAAGAAATAAAAAAAGGTGGGGTCACTATAACACCAGAAATGTTGGTGTTAACCAGGGAGCCTGTTTTTGATGTTTTTTGTGTATTTTGGTGTTATGGGAAAAAGTGGTGATGCGTCACCACTTTTGCACGACGGCACAAGCACGACGGCTCGACTGTACGTGGAGCTCTAAGGAATAAAAAAGGAGACAACCTTGCCTAATTCTTCTAGTCATTCTAAATTCGTCTTTTTGTAATATATTTGGACCTTTTGGGGAGTATTCCTTTTCTTCTAATAGTAGTTCTCGGTAAACAACAAAACTTGTAGTCTTGCAAATTGCAGTAATGTGTAAAAAAATGTCAGTTTACTTGATGAAGTGAGTAGTGACGCTTTTATCATTGTGTCAGTAAAGACAATAGTAACAACAGTTTCCAATCCTTTTCCGCGGTGCAGCATGCGTTGCTAGTGCTGCAATGCATGCACTATATATTGACATATATGATGGGTTATGGCTAGAAGTATTCATGCATCTATCGTACCAAAAAGAGAAAAAAGTTCAACTTAGATGGTAGTAATTTCAAAGACTGTTTAGTTTATTCCTACTGTGAGACACATGCTTTATGTCAAGAGTACCGTGAGCTTCAACTTCGTACGTGGTTTGATCGTGTCATCTGGTATGATGCTTTTTCCCACTACTTTGTGATGTTTATGATGAATTAAAATATTGTATGTTTACTTGATTGAACTTGGAAGCTACAAAACTGATCGAATATCCTATATTTAGCGCTTGGTTTTGATGATCATGATTTTGATTCTAAGGAATAAATTAATCACCACCAGGTAATAACAATATATAACACGTTCTTAAAGGTTTCTTACGATTTTTAGGTCAAGAAGATGATTACCAAAAGAATTATAGAGTGGAGGTTGTGCTAGTTGCTCCCAAAGGAATGATCCGTTGAAATTATCTATGGAAGCTGCTCACTGTTGTTTCTAAAATAATCAATCATCAACGATTTCAATACTACTTAATATAGCATTTTTTACTTTCATACCACAATAATACGCCACTATGATGTGTTTCTAATCAAATTATCATACGTAATTCTTAAATTAAGTTATTCTAATCTTGATGTCGTTACTTCACAATCTTACTGAGAATCTATCATACAGCTAGTACATCCTAATCTTGGAAATATAACAGTCATACAAATGATGAAGAATCTAGTACACAATTTGCCTTATAAATTGATACTCGGTCTGTCACACTCCCATGCGTATATTTGGGGAATATCTTTTAGCTCAAAACTTGGGGCTGATATACAGGTCTGATTCATGTTTCCAGGATCGAATATGATCAAACTACATCATGATAATCATCAAATCATTCAAGGATAAAGAACAAAGAAGATGGGTTGAACCCTTTGCAAATTTCGACTTTTTCTATGTATTGTATGAACTGCTTCGCC
The DNA here is from genome assembly GCA_026074375.1 of Tanacetum coccineum. NCBI lineage: Eukaryota > Viridiplantae > Streptophyta > Magnoliopsida > Asterales > Asteraceae > Tanacetum > Tanacetum coccineum. The sequence goes on along the minus strand of BQNB010079772.1, from coordinate 27,355 downwards.
TGTAATCCTGCGTGGTGCGGTTATATTCCCACATGGATTGAAGTTTTTTTTCTTACAGTAAAACAAAATATTTTATACCCTTTCTTTCACAAAACTTGTTCAAGAACAATCTTTTTTTTGGCTTTTATAAAAATAATTGCATTGGTACAGAAAGAGATCAACAACTGCAAAGGTAAATAATCATTTCACTCATATGAATGAATCAGAAATCATAAGCAACCATTGGGTAACCACCCTTGTGAAACACCATCTTCTTTATAACAACCCACCACCACACCTCCTCATCCACCACACCTCCTCCTCCATGTACATTTTCATCTTTAAAATCAACCCAACCCTAAGTCAAAACTGAAATCTATACTAAACCCTTAAAACGAATTTCAAACAAAACCAAACCCCTAAACCGAAACCCTAAGTCTAAATTAACCCTTCAGAAGTTGTTTACTTTTTTATAATTTGATATTGGAGTTTCTTGGGAAAACATCATCGCCACCCATTTCCAGCCACTATCACACCCCACTTCCAGCCACTATCAAAACCATTACACAAAGATAGATCAATTATGAAGATTCAAACCCAGATTAAGCCATAAACAGAACACGAACGCGAATTCAAACACTGATCTAACCCACCTTTTCCCCATTATTACTTGCTTATTTTCCATAAAATGAGATAAAATGTCTAATATTGATTACTACTACATGGAAATCACTGTGTGGATATAGATGCTCTATAAAACCTTTGATGATCCTTGATCCATTAGTCAACCTAAACAAGAATGCCTACTTGCTGCATAAACCTATTTCCAAACACCCTCCCTCTCTCTAACAACTCACCACCAATGATATATGGCATAGCCGCTGCCACCATTTTCCGACGAACAATTTTTTCGATGTATCTATTCTAACGCCTATTCAATCAGTGACTTCCTATACTAGGATAGTCGGTTTGATGGAAATTTACAAACTGAAAATAATAAGAATGTATGAATATAAAAGGTTACCCCAAATAAATATATAAATTTTAAAAACAAATCTCATAGTTCAACGTGTATGTCACTACAAAGACACTTACCCCAAATCAAAACTCAAAACTTAGAATCAAAACAAAAAAACACTAAACACAAACCCACATCAAATCTTTCAAATATTGTATAATGGGTGTAGTTTGAAACAAATTTGTGGGTCGCACCACCAGTGGGTGGGGAAGAATAAAGTTAAGAAGATGATAAATCATGTTTCAGAGAAAGAAAAGTTCATGTGTAAATTCAAAGTGAAAAAGTCAAAGGGTTAAGCACATAAACTAGTCATATGTGGATTTGAGAGTACCATGTGGAAGCTATGTGGCTTGGGTGTGTGACGTGGAGGCTTTGTTGGAATTAAAAAAAGAAACTAATTCATTTGGTAACCTGTTAAGGGTTGAGCACGTAAACCGATACATAGAAAAGTCGAAATTTGCAAAGTTTGTGTTTTAATAGCAAAAAAAAAAGTTGACTACATAGAATAACAAAAAATGACAAGTTGGATACATTTTCAAGTCATTAGCCCTTCTTAAATTAAGTTATTCTAATCTTGATGTCGTTATTTCTCAATCTTACTGACTACTGAGAATCTATCATACAGCTAGTACATCCGAATTTTGGATATATAACGTCATACAAATGATGAAGAATCCAGTACACAATTTGCCTTATAATTTGTTACGTGATCTGTCATGGGCATCACTGATTAAACATCTTACTCGCCAGTGGACCAAGTAATTACCAATGGGCCTGGATTTGATGCTTTCGTGCACCACCACTCGCTCAGTTGCATGAATATTGGCTCAATAACGAAGGCGAATATTAAGGTCCTGTAGCTCCCTATAAAGATGGTGATATGAGAATAGGGAATTGGTACTTGTACATTCGTATTCTATTTAGCCATATCAGCAAAATAGTAAAGGATACAAGCTAGCTCTATTTAAAGGGCAAAGGGAGACGATGCCTGTTCATCACAAAGCTTTTATCAATTATTGAGATAAAATCGCTCATGGGTCTAATTGAGAAGAAGGTTGCCAAAGTAGATATCATATGCAATGGAGATATTCTTTACGGACTTTTCAGGTACAGGCTATCCGAGTTGCTGAACTTAGCCCCCGAGATCTTTAAAAGTTGTAAGTTGCAAGAAGGCGAATGGGGTACCGTAGGATCTATCATCCACTGGAATTATGTCCTTGGTAAAGACAAGTACTTTCATAACATATATTTTCTCAGATCTTGTTAATGAGTACTACAACATTCTTACAAAAAAAAAAGTGATAACATATGAGATTACTTATGAATTTCTATACTTATTCATCAATAAACATAATTACTACAAAGTAAAAGTACTGAATTCTGTTTGGATTTCTTGACTATATGTAGATGGAAAAAGCCAAGTAATTACACAAAATATTGATGCCGTAGATGAGAAAAACAAATTAATCAGCTTCAAGACACTTAATGGAGATCTGTTGAAGTTTTACAAAAGCTTCAAATTTTACCTACAGGTCGATGGAAACACTGAAAGCAGCAAGGTGACATGGACCTTTGAGTATGAGAAGATGAGCGAAGATGTCCCTGACCCGGATTCATTTATTGAGGCCGCTAAGAATGTTATCAAATACGCTGAGACTCGCCTGAACCCCACTTTAGTTATTGAGGCTGCTCAGAAAGCCGGCAAGGATATCAAAATTCCTCAGCTCCAGTAATTATGCTACTGATGAAGTCATGAAGTTAAACTTTACGTCAATAAATATGCATGGTTTGCAAGTTGCTAATAATGTTGGGTTTCTTATTTCTTATGTTCATTTGAAGGTTATGAACCGATATGGGTCCATGGTCCTCATGTATGTGTGACATAAATAAACTTTATATTAATATTGCTATTTATATTGCTATTTGCTACTTATGTTGATTGTCGCGATTAATCCCTTTTAAAAAAATAAAAAATAAAAATAAAAATAGACTAGACTATGTTCAGTATTATGGACACGACTTGGTACATATTAGTTTCATGTTATGTCTCGTCAAGTTATCCAACAGCACGACTTTCTTGTTTTAGTACATATTTACGTAGTATTGTTACTTTGTTAGCAAGGTCTCAAATGAGCAATTCAATTCAAGAGTGTATATTCACTTGAAGGCTGACGTATAAAAGTGTGATTATGTGTTAAAATTAACAGATTAGTAGGGTGACATTAATTCTTTGACATCACATGTTTTATATTGGGTTAAGTCTATATATTACCAACGAATTTTTAGTATTTTACCAATCTAGGTAATCAACTTATTTTATTACCAGTCTAGGTATTGAAACCAGCTAATTTGTGCCATTATAGGTAATACGACCGGTTAGGTGCCGGTTGAAATCGAAAAATGACTGACATGTCATTTTTTGTTTTTTATTTATCTTATTAGGATATGCCACCTCACATTTTGACCTTACTTTGACTGATGTGTATTCAATCTACCCACTATAAAATCAAGAACCCTAATCTTTACAAAATCATATCTTCAGACACTAAACAATAATCCTCATTAATCCTCCAATCTTTACATTATTCCCTTAAAAAAATTACAAATCTATATTAATCCTCATTATCCAAACAACAAATCTATATAATCCTCACAGCCTGTTCATGGTTATCCACCAATCTTTACATAATTATCACCATCACAATCTAATCCATTCACTTCGCCCCACCGTGTTCTTCGTCCATAGCTCCGGCGACTCTGCCACCACTTTCTTATGCTTCCAAAAACAAACCTCACAAATAAACAAACCATTCAGTTTCCACATATTAATGTTCTTCGTACATTAATCCTCTTAAAGTTTGTAATTCCAAACCTTTGATTTGAAGAAAGAAAGAGGTGGTAGAAACGCATGGACAACCGCGACAGCCACAATAGACACCGGTGATGGCGATGGGGTTGGCGAAGGGTTTTAATGTTTGGGTTTCGATTTTAAGTTATATGGGTTTTAAGGAATGGTCTTATGAGATGGTTCTAGGTAAGAAGATGATAGAATTATAAAAAAATTGATGCTTTGGATAAACAATGTTAATGGGTTACGCAAGGATCTGATTTTTATTGATGGGTCTTGTAAATATGTTGATTTTTGCTGTTAGATTCTTGTTGGATTTACAAAGGATGATGATAAAGATGCTTAAAAGGCTCGTTAAAATTAAAGGGTGGCAAGTGGTATGAAATGACCTGGTTATTTTTAGTTTTTGTTTGGGGGAGAAGACAATTCATAAAGCAAAAAGATAAATTTAAGAAAGTTATTGTACAAGTGGAAATTTAAAGATATTTATTTATTTACTTGGAAAATCAGCAGGTCATATTACCTATATCGACATAAATTAGCCGGTTTCAGTATCTAGATTGGTAATAAAATAAGTTGGTTACCTAGATCGGTAAAATACTAAAAGTTCGTTGGTAATATATAGACTTAACCCTTTATATATTATGGACAATATAAGAGCTAAATTGGTGGAAATTATGCTTTTTAGAATGTTGCAGATTAACTTCAAACGTTCCTATTTATTTCAACAACCAAAGATTTACAAGAACATATATGACAGCCCTATACATTCCTCGGCTATGAGTTATCGAAAGTACAAAATGAATATACATAATCAAGTACGTACATCTGTACACATAGGTGATTTAAGTATAAAATAACTACCGAATAATTATGTTCAAAAAATAAGCATGATTAATTCCTCAACTTCCCAAACTGATTAGATTTGTTTGTATTTCAGCGAGTCATTCCTCATTCTTCCAGGAACCTTTGGTAACACCATAAATCCACCAGTTTGTTGTATCTCCGGAGATTGACTCTACCACTCGACTCCTAAAACATGTAAAAATCATCAAAGAAATTAACCGATATGATTAAAACACAAATTCTTCAAAAAAGAACGAGATTGGGTATATATCACTACGCCAAATTGGACTACTCGCGACGGCCGGATGTTGTCGCTATAAGTTCACTACACAACAAATAGCTCACTTTCTTGGCCCCGTCGTTGACCAAAACCTTTAGCGACGACATGTTGTCGCTATCTCGTCGCTAAAGGTTTGCTAACGACAAACCGAGTCCATGTTAAATCTTTGACTTTGACTAAAACCTATAGCGCGATGACAGTTTGGTGGCTATAAGTTTGGTGACATTTAATTTCTCAGTCAATATTTAATTTCCTAATTAACCCGCTATATAGGTTTTGGTTATTTAAATTAATTATTTGAATATATTTAAATTAATTATAAATGATTTAACTTAACTAAATAAATTTAAGAATGATTTAAAAATTTAAACTGTTTAAATTAATTTTCTTAAATGAATTTAAATATATTATATATAATTTAAAAATGATATAAGTTACCTAAATTATTTATGAATGATTTAAATTTATTCTAATTAATTTAAAAATTATTTTAATCAATTATAAAAATGATTGTTTTAAACAAGGTTGTAACACCCCCAAATTTCAGACACGCAGTAGAATACAACATGGGTTGCTACTTCATAGTCACAAAGTACAAGTTACGAAAACGACCTCAAAAAGAGACGTTTTAAAATAAATGTTCACATTCGACAATCAAAGGATTAAAGTTTACAAACAGGTCCCAAACAGTTTTAACAAACACAATGTTTTAAGAAATGAAGTTTTATCGAATGTGATAAAATGTAGAGTCTCTAAAGTACATATCTGTGCTGCTTCCCTTCGAGCAGATAAACCTGAAACACCTGAGATAAAATATGCTAAAAAGTCAACAATAATGTTGAGTGAATCCATAGAGTTTGTAAATAATTGAGTAATAAAAACATGAAACACAAGTATAGTTCATCAAGAGACATTGTAACACATACAATGTATAAGTGTTATTGCATCGAGCTCATGACACCAAACCTTAACAGATATTATCATATGATAAAGAATTGCTCATCACAAGGTGTAATTGCCACACACCTTACTTTTCAAAACAAAGCGTCCGTTTGACAGGGTGTTTATCTAGTGATCCATACCCCGGACGTGGTTGTCAAACCTAATAGATCTATTCACTTGTACAAGAGTTTACCTCTCCGGTAATTAACGGTTCATGAAAGTAGGGACTTTGCAAGCACTAGGGTACTCAATGCCAATAAGCATGAATTCGGGTCCAGCATACCATAAATAACTTGTGTTCAAGTTTTCAAAACTAGCATGTATCCCCCTCGCGGGGTTTCATAAAACAAGTAAGTAAAGTAGCATGTATCCCCCTCGCGGGGTTTCATAAAACAAGTAAGTAAAGTAGCATGTATCTCCCCCAAAAAGTTTATAAAACAGTAAATGAGAAAAATGGGGCTATGAACTCACCTTAAATAACAGTGACAAGTAAATGTATCAACAACAAGAGAAACGAAGTCAAGCGTCTCAGCCGCGACCTAAATAATGGCGATTAGAAGGATAGAAAGGGTACGATAGAACAATGCATAAGTCGTACATATATATATATATACATATATATATATTATAATTATACATACTATATATATATATACATAATATATATATAATATAGATATATACATATATATATTAGTACATATATATTTATATACATATATTATAACATATATATATACATAGTATATTTATACATAAGATATATATATCATATATAGTACTTTTTTATTATATATTTATTATAGACTATATATATATAATATATATTTATATTTATATATATATATATATATTATATATTATCATAATTATTTAATCCACATGTAGCGTCCTAAGTTTATTTATTAAGACGCTCTTAATAATAGTATTATACTCGTAATTAAATCACGCCACTTTTTCGAAAAGTTTCTATTTTTAGAAGGTTTAATTTACTGAAAAGTTGGGACGGATATTCGAGACGTATATTTAGACGCAGAAAAATGTTTATTCCGTCAAACACGAGCTTAACCAAGTTTTTTCAAACACTACACTTCATAAGTTAATCATATAATATATAGATATATATATATATAGTATATATATGATAGAACTCAAAACTTACTATTTGCTACGACATGCCCAAATACACCCTACATTATATAGTGTAAATATTATTCGTTAAAGTTTTACAATCTTAAACGACTCTAAACGCTCCTTAGACTCATTTTACAAACAAAAATCATTCTACTTTTTCCTATGGACTTTCGAAAGAATTTTCACCAAATTTGACGTCAACTTTTACCCTATCATAAAGCATTTTCAGACCTGAACTCGCGTTTTTTTTATGTAAAACGTCAAAATAAGAAACTTTTATGTTTTAACGGAAGGCCGGTTCGGACCAGAAAGAGTCTGAATCCTCAATTGAAAACTGCACGAACTCACTTTTGAAAAACAAATGCTGAATTTTTTTATAAAAAACGCAGACCTGCATTTTAATCAAAAACACCACTTTAATGCACTTTTGAGCCGAAATCCTACAAAGTATAGTACAGGACATTGTTTCGGACAATTTTCCTGTTTCGGCCGAAGGCCGAAACGGGTCAGAAGGTGTCCTAAACGACCCGTTTCAGTTTTGCGCAGAATTTAATTCTTACTAAATGTGCAGATTTTTAATATAAAAATTTTCCAAACTTCGGAAGGCTCTAGAATCTTCGTTTTTAAGAGTTACGGGACGATCCATATACCAAAACGATCGTCTCGACAAACACTAACAAAAATTGAATCCAAAAATTAACAAAAACATTTTTATGACACCCAAACACGGCTTTATAATTTTCTGCATTAATTAATACATTCCGAAACCTATCCAAATGCCATTTTCACTTTACCAAAACTTCACAACGCACCTATACTAGCCTATCTCCGTCATCTAACCACTTTTACTCAATCATATTCAACCAAAAATCTATCCTAGCATGTTAGTGCAAATATTACGATATTTAATCTATATGATCTTTTTATGTTTTGGTGATGACAAACATGTGACTTGTAATACGTAACGTAAAGTGCGCAAGTTACTCGTAATCACAAATCATCAATGCATACACGCATCTACATCTCTCGACGTCTCAAGTATGCATCAACACCAATATTTGTTTGCACCTGACATAAATCACATAAGGTATGTACAAACAACATTAAACTTGTAGGATGATCAAAGAAATAACTTTTTGTCTTAAACTTTATATTTTTATAAATATAACAAAAAAAATTCTCAAAAATTATTTAGACAAATTATTTTTGAATTATAAAGAAATATTTTATGCGGTAATAATTTCAATTTCAAATATGGCCATTTCCCCCTAAAACAAGTCAGATTTTCACCAGATTTCACCTTCACCACAAAAAGACAAAAACAAGAGCGTCTGTCGGGGCGGTCCCTTAAATATGTCGGGCGGCCCCTTTAAATCCCCTCGGCCTCCTAATATATCTGGGACCGCCGTTTTAAGGGGGCCGCCAGACATATTTTTATAACCTTAAATAGTGCGTCACTTCCAACCATTTTTATAACCTTTTGCACAGATTTTTCTAGTTCTTTCTCTCTCTAGATCTCACTAAATCTCTCTAAACTCTTTAATCATTTAACTTGTTTAATCTTGTTTAAATGCGATCCAATCTTTTATCCTTTCTTTCTTTCCGCAAGTGCAAGAGAAGAACTTCGGTTATCTTCAAGATTCAAAGTTATGTAGTCTAGTTAGTCCATTTGTAACATTTGTTACATAAAGATCAAGTCTATGTCTTCCAATATTTAGTAGTGTGTAGATCCAAATGATGTATATATTTGGATAGGTTGATTGTGAGTTGGTTAGTATTTTAGGCTTTAAAATATATTAGTGAAATGGTAGATTGGTGTCACACCCCCAAAATATCAGAGTATAATGGCAACCGAGGGCGTGTGACTTCATGATTATCATACTTCTAAGCAATACAGAACGACCTCTATATGGGACGTTTAAGAAAATCGATCACTTGTATTAGGAAATAATAAATAGTTTAAACATTCTGCGGAAGCATAAAAATAAGTAATACGACATCGTTTTTAATTAGTACAAATGATCTTTAATAACTGGAAATGACTGCAATGCATGAGACTTCACATAGCATCTTCGTTCTTAATACCTGAGAAAAACATTGCTAAAGTGTCAACATAAAGTTGGTGAGTTCATAGGTTTGGTTTAAGCAGAAATGTTTAATGTTTATGAACCACAAGATTTTATCCACATATGACAATATAACAGATACAAAGTCATATAAATTGCATTACTATCGTCTAAGCTCATGACACCGAAGCGTTAACATATACCAACAATAATGAATGCCCTTGCAGGTGTCTAACCCGGGACACCCGTAATCTGACTCAAATGAAACTGTATTCGCTTGACTAATGTCAGTCCAAGTCGAACAGGGACGTCAATCCCGATAGATCTATCCATAACATTCGCGCTTACAAGTAATTAACGGTTCATGATAAATCGGGCAAATAACAACTTGGGTTAAATCGGGACTTAGACCAATCAGTAATGTATAATTGTACTTGTGTTCACATGTTTAAAATAAGCAATGTTCTCACCCCGAAAATAGTAGAGTAGGGGCTATGGAAACTCACCTTGTCAATTAGTCGCCTTGAATGGGGAAATTGGATCTATACACGTCAAATAGTGACTCGGTCAAACACCTAAGCAATTACGATAAATCTGAGTGTACATTCTAAGAACTCAATATATGAATTATCCAACTTATTTGTCCAATAATAAAATATCGCTTTATGTTCTCATATCGTTGATTAGACCGTTGGCTCTAGGGATGATACACGACTACGCACATATAAGTATTTATACTTAATTTGATGAAATTATGTGCTATAACTTATAATCACATGGTCACATTGTTAAAATAATACAATTTATGTTTTAAAAAAATATAACTATTATTTACCAATTATTGAGTTTATATATATATTTATCTTGCTTATTTACCTACTTTAGTCGTCACTTAAATCTCGTCTAAATATCCATTTTATATATTGCAGTTTATGTGAAAACGTCTAAATAATTTTTGTAAAAATTATTTACTTGTATTTAATATTCTCATGTTTCATGGTTTACAATTTAAATCATATGGATTTTAAAGTCATGTTTTTAAACTCAAATAAGTTTTGAAAATATTTTTAGTGTTAACTAAAATTTATGAGCCGGGATAAACTCGTTTACCTGTTTAAAAGTTCGGTTCCATTGTTAATAACTCTAAACCATCGAGAAAATATCGTTTCTAACTTATACTCGTTAACAGGCTGCATACTATACGTAAGGTATACTATCCATTTGCAAAAGGAGGAACAAGTTAAAACATGACATAGCATGTCATACCCTACTAGCATGACACATCCAGGAAGAGCATGCATGCAAATTTTATGTCACCATGCTTTCCTTTCTTTCACATGTTGGCTACTAATTATATGTACCAAAGTTTTGTTATTTTATGTAGCTATAAATAAATAAGTTGGTTGTTCATTTACCTAGCTTGCTATTCTCATGCACAAGTATCACCAAATAGGAAATGGTTTGCCATCGAAGTAGTACCACTTCGACAAGGGTGTCCAGTCCTTTGGTTCAAACCATGAAGGTGCGTCGGGGTCAAGTGCAGCCGCACCAAGGAGGGTGTGTTGGCAGCCCAACATGGTTCACCCGGTTGGTTTCAAAGTGCCCAAAAGGGTGCGTTCGTCGCATGGCAGCAGCCCGCTAGTACGAGACCACTAGGGCCACGCCACTCGTCATCGTGCAGCAGCAACAGTGGCAGCATGCCCACTGTCGCACGCTTGCGCAAGCAGCGGCAACAATGGCAGCAGCCGACTGTGCATGCTAGCATGCATGGCGACGTGGCTCGGATGTCCAACAGGTCGGGGTAGGTTGGCTAACCAACGAGCAGCCCCTTTTGCTCACGTTGGTGCTGTCAATAACGAGGCACGACCACGACGAGGCAACAACCCCTCGTCGCACATTACTTAGGTGGTCGAGTTATGGTTTGGTCATGGTCACAACATAAATATTCAACACGTAAGTCTTAGTTCTACTCGCCCCTAGTGCCAACGTTTTATAATCATGAAACAAGTGTTAAGTTTTACTCGTCTAAAGTGGTCGTATAGTTCTTGTTTGATCTAGTTTTGTCTTTAGGATATTAATAAAATTCTGCAGGGTCTAGCTAGCCCTGCGACCTTTTTCTATGAAAACTGTCATTCTCTTTTCCTTATTTATTATTATTTGTCATTCCACGAATACATGCACAATATTGTGATTATCTTCAGATGTTTATAGGCTAAGTACCCTACTAATTACTTGTCGTGTAAGTGGGTTGCAACCCCAACGGCCACAGATCCTGCATCCTTATTCTAATGTGTACCTTAGACGTTGGGCACACAAAACAAGACTCCCATGGAGCACGTAAGACGCTACAAGTGCAAATCATAATAAATAATGCATTATCAAACATTGTTTATCACGGACATCCGTGCAAAATGTTACAAACAAAATATTGTATAAGTACCACAGGCGGCACTATAGCCAATCTAAATTTTACATTGAGGGCAGCGACTTGGATCTAGTTAGCTTGGGGGATGATTCCTCCTCCGGAACATCCGTTTGTGTCGCGGCATCAGCAAGCAGGATCGCAAGGCCCTACGGAACCGCGGTAGGCACAGATACAGGAACGCCATCGGACCTAGCATGATGAGCAGAGCCCACACCGTGGGTGTGACAAACTATCCTGCAATGGCATCTTCAAGTAGCATTTCTTCCTTAACAGCCCAGGGATCCTGCGTGTCACATACCTCAGGGTACACCGGGATCTTCAATTATGATGAACTCGGACGAAGGTCACAGATCCATTGGGGAGCGTCTGCCCCAGTATCGCTTTCCAAATATAAGGACGCCATAAGCACATCCATGGGTGCGTCCTTCAGCTTTTCCAGTTCATCGATGAGTGGATACTTTAGATCCTTCATCCCATTCATCAATGATGGATTACTTTAGACCCTTTATGAGCTGCATGGGTCCTATAAACTTGCCATCGCTTCCAAGACATAAAACCTTAATGACCTTAGACCATAATCCAAGTCTAACTTTGGCAGCTTCCCCTGCGCCACCACCATACTTCAGTCCACCACAGAAGCTTTTGTGATCCGGCGACACCACGTTGGCAAACGTCTTCATAAACTCCAGAGACTCCAGCACATTTTAGTCACGCCAACACGTAAACCGTGCCCCAATTACCACCGACGACCAACATTCTCCGTTAGCATATGCCGAATATAGCTCTCACAAAATCTATGCTAAGGCATCCAGCCTGGAATCCATCTCTAGCACACCGTACGCTCACCCCCTCATTCCTCATATTTTTTTAAACTCTCAAACGCGAGCCGCGGCTTTTATTTTTCTCTCTCCTGTAACTTGAGCCTGAGAGAGTTACCACTTGGTGAATACCCGTCGCGGCTAACTTTGAGATCTGTGAACTGAGCGCGAAGGCTTTTCCATCTCCATAACCAACTCTGCATTCTTAGCCTCCGCGGCCTTTCTCATATCAGCTTCAGCTTCCAATAATGTATCTAAGTTCTTCTTCTCGCCTTCCATGGCCTGAATCCTCTGGTCCCGGCGGGCTACTTGCGCAACAGATTTCCTTAAAAGCCTAAAGGAGAAGAAGGAGTAGGAGCAGACTGAGATCCCATCGCCACTTGCCAGGCCAAAGTCATGTTAAATTGCCCCAAAAATTCTTCATTCAGCAAGTGGCGCAACTCTGAGAACTATCCGGGTGGTGCCAGGTGATCCACCAGTTCCTGGCACGAGCTTGGAGTGTCTAGGCGACAGCCATTGGTCACACCCCACTCAGGTTGGTATATGCCTCCGAGTGACATAACTATAGTAGGGGAGGTAGGGTCTGGCTTTGGACCTCCCGAAACGGTAGCTCCCTTGGAAGACCTGGATCAAGGACAGACACATATAACCTGTTAGCATACAATATATACAACTAATACGGGAATATAATTCGTTCGCATATTTACAAAAACAAACAAGAGGATGGTATAAGTTACTTACTGGGCAATATCTTGCTCTAAGACGAACGAGGGCTTCGCAAACGATATTGGATCCGGGTTCATTGTACCGGTCAGAGTCTCTTGTAAGGCAGGTGCGGAAACAGTAGAGCTCGCCCCCAACCTTATGGACGCAAGAGATTTCCCCCCGACGGTACTCTGCGTCGGGTGGGAGACGTCAAAAATCCTTCCTCAATACCTTTCGTGGGGCGTTAACATTGGACTCCTCATTGGCCCTCTTGCGGCGCCTTTTGCTCACAAGGGGTGCATCGGCGGCCGCTTCCTCCTCTTCAACTATAGTCGGCGCGGCTCCCGTGGTTAATAACGGTCCGACAGGAGGAACTACGAAAGCCATTGTCTCCGACCCTTGGTCTTCCGCCCCGTCACCCTCGTTAATTTGTTCTGAGGGGTTCTTATTAGAAAATTCTAGGGGTGACCTCTCTATGGTAGAGGGTGCCCCGAAAAACTCTGATGTCGCGGCCGGCTCCTCCATATCTATCTGTCGGCTCGCGGATGAACGGTAACAGTGGCACCTCATGAGCAGTACAGGACGGGTGCCGGTTTTGATCAAGGCAGGATTTAGAGCGGTTAACAGAATTTGAACAAATCCATCTCTGCAATCAAACACAACACTGTCCAGCATAATAATTTTCTACGAACAGGTCAATTATTATGCAACAATTATGAAATCCCCACCCCGCCAATCCGTCATGAAGAAAAATAGATACAACATAATCTCCCAGAAGTATCTCCGGCTAAGCCCCACTAAGCATAACAGGGTTTCTGGTTGTTTTTGGATAGGGGTCCGGCGTGCGTTTAATATGGCCACGTCCTCCACGGAATACGTGCCTTCTAATGGCATGCTATCTTTTGGAGCACTAGTCCGCCACGCCACCGGGTAGGAAAGACTCTCTCGTCTACCTAGAAAAATCTATTATTCTAATTCTTCAACGAATCTAGGGGCTTCGTATAACATTGCGGTGTGTTCTTTCCTGGTCGTTTGCTAAACGACATCCACCCCGAACTGTATGACGGTATGTAAAATACACGAAATAAATTTACAGAAGGGATTACACATAGGACGCGACACTGGATTTCGAAGTGACTCACTTTAGCCGCGCCTATTACTGACAATTATGACAAATGTATCTGATAGTGTCCAAGAATGTCAAACAGAAATTGTGATATGGGGATGCGGAAGTTAGCAAACTCAAAAAACTTGGTGTACATGCCGATCTTTCCTTCGGGAAATCCACGATTCTATCTCCTCGATCGGGCAACTCCGGATGTAGGTCCTCCAATATACCGTACCCAGAGGTAAACTCTAGCAGATACTCTTGGGTGATGGTCGATACGGCGGTTTCGAGTTGTACGGTATCCCTACCCATTTTTAAAAATAAATTTACAAAGAGGCGCGGTGTACTAACCTGGTGTGCTAAAATTTTGTGAGAAAATAAAATGTGTGCGGCTGTGTGTGTGAAATGGTAATTTGATTTTGAAGACCGTGTGATCATGAACAGTCCCTGTTAGTCCTATATATATACTCTGTCCTTGATAATCGTGCCTCGTTGGATGTTTGCCACGTGTCCTCCACTTACTTTTTGGATGGTTGGATATCGCGTGGAAGGTGAAACAGTTTAGGGCCCACTTGTCCCATCACTTAGCCGTTTTCACCGTTTCTTGGTTTATGGGCCCACACAATGCTTTGGCAGTTCTTGGTATTTATGATGATGCGGATATTTGTTCTCTATTTAACGTGCCCGCGGTTCTGGCCACGGCCACGTCTCCTAGACTGGGGGGACATGATGGCGTATAGTATGGACTTTCGGCCCATGTATAGCGATCGTGGATTGCGGTCACGGGCACAATGCTTCATGGATCCATATGTCGCGGTTATTATCCGTAGCCGCGGTACCTTTGTGAGTTATCTTTCAGAGTAGGTAAACTAATCAAACAAAAGATATACTTTACTTATTTGAACCAGTAAGGATAATAACAAATCCCGACAATCCCGGCTGCATCTTGGGCCGAAAGTTACTGAAACCCTAAGGGGTATTCAGCCTATAAAAGGAGCATAATGATGGTCAATACATGTATCTCAAAAACCCTAACCACATACAATTACTCTCTAAACCGTATACTTACTCTCACGCCGGAGTCCAATCGTGAGATTCGCTCCCACGATAAGATTAACGATCAGTGGGTTCTCTTGTGAAAGACGGTTCCATTAACGAATTCACTTGGTACAAGAATAAGGTGCTCCACATCCGAATAGCCGCCTATTCGGATCAAGCTAGACCCAACCAAACTTTTGTATCAACAGATTTGTTGTTTAAATTAAACAAATCAACCAATAATTGTTTTATGCTTTTGTATAAGTCTTTATGAGATTTTCTATATTTTTACAAAGGCAAAGTCAAATACCCTTACACAACATACCACAACTCTTAACGACTTTCAATTCTATCATGTATATGAAATCATACATTAAAAAGTATACAAATGAAATAAGACGTACCATTTGCCAATTGACACAAATCATAGTTTAAATAAAGATAAAATTAATTTTCTAAATGGGAAAAACCAAAAGAGCGGTTCAGTTGGTATCCACTTCCGAAAAACTCCTTGGTTCACTAGGCCAGAAGAGTTGTGAGAGCGATTCCTTATAAGGTGGACAATGGTTGATAAAAAAGACATACGAAATTAAAATGTTCTCTCGAATTCACATTTTTTTTTAATTCTAAATGGGAAAAGTTGGGAAAAAATCTACTATATAAAGCCGGTAATGTCCTTTTGTCAGCTTGTCTGATGAATTCTTTTTCTAATTGAATAATTTAACGTGATAGTTTTTGTTTTTCAATTCTAAAAGTAGTTTACTTTTCAGTTTTTAATTGAATACCTATATTTTTTTCATACTCAACAGTCAACCTTTCAATTGCATCAATCTCACTTCTGCTTTAACATCTTATTTAAAGTGAAACACAATAACATGAATATATGAACTAATAATTAGGCATCAAAGTCAAGCCATTTTTTCAAACTTTGAAACAAAAAACGAACTTTATGCATCATATAATTAAAAGGACCACATGCACCAAACATGTTTAGGTGAAAAGGTTACCAATAAACAATGTCCAAATTGTGTTATTACAATAATGATTCTTCTAATGCAAGGAAAACGTACGTCCAAAACAGTATACGTGTAAGAAAAATGTCAAGCTTTATCGTATTGCATAGCTCACTTTCGCAACTTCACGAGTGCACGACCTAAGGGTACATCCATCGAAGAGTACAAATATTTCATTTTCGTTTTGGACAGATTTGGATTCCTCATGCCATATTTTCTAATGTTTTGGACGGCAATTTAGATCGAATAATTAGTCATGTACGTGTTTTGTTTTTGGACGGCTAATCTTCCTTCTCTTTTTCCATTTTAGTTTTTATGTGCCAACAAAGAGTGCGTCATTTTTTGACATTAGATAGATGGATAACACGTCTCTCCTTCATCAAAGAAATCCAATAAGCTATTTTGTCTTTTGACTATGTTACGTACTGTCATTGTATAATCACCAAATGTAAGGAAAAAGTTGGATATGCAATGCCAAATTAGTCGACCAAAAGAGGTAACACAAGTTCAATGCTTTCAACCGAGAAATGACTAAATGTTTGACTTCTCTCGATAATCAACAAAAGTCAAATTTTTGATAACATAAAATATCAATCTGCTTGACGAAATTTGCCGACTTGACAACACTAATTTTTTTACTAAAATATTAGTCATTAAAACTTGTTTGTTTTGTGTTAATATCGCTAATGTTACTTGTTGTAATATTATAATATTTTGAGAACCATCATAATTTCTTAAAGGACTTTGTGATGTCGTCTGACAAATTAAGAGAAACATACAATTTAATGTTAAACGAATAACCTTGACATGTACATGTACATTATAGAACTTGTAACAACTACGTTAAACTCATACTCAAATTTCATACTCAGCCAACGCATTTGCAAACCAACATCTATAGCCTGCATTGTGGAACACAAACTTAAAATGCTTATTAAAATAAACTCATTCGGCTCAATACGTCTGTATTACTCCCATTATCACCACAAGCAGATATAATCGTCGTTCACGAAACCACATTCATTTCCCCTATTCTCGAAAAAACATTCGTCGCAAAATCTAAATTGTTACCACATTTAGAATAAAATTACAAAGTGCATTCTCGCCATCGTCTGGGAGATTAGGAGAAACATACAACTGGTTCATACATAAAATCAACCAATTTAAGGTTGTTCACCTCGACATGTCGTCCGAGAGATGTGGGATTAGTGAAAGTGGTTGTTCGGGTGACAGTGAGTGGTGGTGGTGATGGTGGTGGTGTCGTGGGATGTCATAGTTGTTGGAAGTTGCTTAGGACCACCTAAGCACCAAAATATCCACATAATCATGTAAAACTATATACTAGTATTAAATACATGAAAAAATATGATCGGCTCAACAGGTAACAAGTTACCATCTTAATGATAATGGAACAAAATTTGAAAGTTGGGTGACTTTTTGTTAATAAAAAAGTAAGTGTTTCAAGTCGGCAAATTTCGGTAAGTATGTTGGTATTTTATGGCTTTTACCCTAACCTTAACAATGTATTGTTATCTTTAAAGTGATTGTAAAACTAAATCTGAGTAATACAATCAATGTACGTGTTTAACTGGTGTATTTTAAAATGTTTTATCAAGAACAAGTAAAACATTTTTACAAGAATCTACACCGGATTGTTTTTCAAACGAAAATTTTTGTTAGAAATGAGTAAAATTAATATTACAAAGGATTGTTTGCGAATAAAAATCTTAGTGTTGAAATGACAATTGAAGTGATCTCCTCTCTAGCTTAAACACAAACCTAAGCTATGGTTTAAATATGAACTTATACTTACTCGCTGAAAGTTCAGAGGCATAATTTCAGTTCAAAGAGTTAATGCTATTGAATGTGTTTCACATTAATTGTAAGAGTTAACATATGACTCCAATATTCTCTTATTAGCAAAGAATTAGGCCTTCCTAAAAGATTTTAAGTTTACACGAGTTTAGCATACCAATGTTAGAAAAAAATAGTGTTCATTAAATACTTCAACTTTAAGTTAAGAGGGATATCTATCTTTAGAGAACATGTTGAAAACTGTGCACCTTTTTACAACTCTGAGCAAGTGTTAATCATAGAAGACTTCTTTATCCCTTTTTTACTTTTGTAGTTTTCTCGCCTTTAACCTTCTAGATACTTGAGATTCTTTTCTTAGTATCTTAGGTTATGAGGAAATCAGAAATAGTTTATTGAGGTATTATCAAGCCTCAACAGACTGAACACCACTTCTTTAGAGTACTTATACCAATGAGTTCTGAATTGCATCGAGTCGTGAAGTGAAGACTCAATGTCTTTCAGACATAACTACAACTCAACACGGAGTTTTTGCGCTAAGTTATTAACTCAACGACTATTGTGTACTTAGTCTATTTTAAGTTTAAATTCATTCTAGAGAAAGATTGTACAATTGAAATTGACCAACAGTGTCATTTAACATTACAATAACCTATATTTGAGCATCCCGCAACTGAAACCCTATTAGGGCTCAACTAAAATAGGGGGACGTATGACGAACGATTTGATAAGATCATAATTCAAGAGTAATCTTAATACAAGGGAACAATGATGGAACCTTAAAAGAGTATAAAAACCATAAATATATAAAGTATGCTAATAAATTCCAAGATCCAAAGATAAACTACGATAATAATGAGTATTATATGTGTAGGCAAAAGTATTTTGCAAAAAAAAACCCTAAACAAGTAAACAACGTAATTCAAATTAAATAGTAAAACAAAAAAATATAAAAACTTGGTAAACACGCCGTTGTGGCACCCCATGATATTGAGGGGCTGCACAGTGGACGCTTATAATGATGGTTCTTCCTCCGTTGTGACGCCTAAGGACTTTGAAGGGAAAGCAACATCAGTTTCTTGCTCTTGTTTTGTCTCATATGCCTTTGTTGCTTAATAGGATATTTCACAAGCTCATATTCTAGATCATTGTCCTCATCGGCGTAGATTGAATAATAATAAATACATAAAAATGGTAAAACGGGGAACTTTTTAAAACTAGCGATTTCTTAATCCCCTTAGATGAACACTTAGCTACTTTTCGAGGTAATTAGTCTAAGGGGGTTGATTTTTTTTTCTAAGTGTGACATTGCGTGAGGACACGGCAATAGCTTAGTATAAGGGATTTTGGTATGTGCTTAAATACACATACCTTTTACCTAATGAAACGAGCTAAAAAGACCAATAATGACCAAAAATACATAAAAAATGCTTTGTATATGTGTATTTCGTTAATTGTGTCTTGCAGGTAACGGATATATCAAATATGGACAAAAACGAAGCAAAACGGACAAAACCAAGCACGGGATTGGAAAGAGCGTGAGAAACCAAAGTCGAAGGCGTATACATCCTTAATGGGCCAACCCGTACCTATTAATGGGTTGGGTCAGCCCATTAACTTTGTATGTATAAAAGCCCTAAGATAATCCTATAAGCCTTATGCAAATTACTAATCCAATCCAAAACCCCTTCCTGGCCCAAAAATGAAGTCAAAAACCCAACATATGAAATATGATCGAGTCCAAGTCAAAGATAATATCACGGGTCAAATTTACTATAGATCCTTCTCCTCCCTCCTATATTTCTTTTAACTGCAAACGATTTAGTGGCGGGTTAAATCGTTTCTACCCACATACTCGCTCCCCTTTGTTTCTAGAAGCACCTGACAAGCTCTGACACCAACGAATGACACGCTGGCAATCCTAAGGCCAATGATTGGTGGATTAGACGTGGGATGAAACCAAGGGCTGAGATTGTTTAATTTGAGGCGGTTTGGATTGGATGGACGAGATTGAAGGCTTGGGACGCTCCTAGGGTTCTAGATCCTTCCCCTCCTCACTATAAAAGAAGTCCTCCTCACACAGCTGAAGATGTCTAGTTTTAGCTTATTTTATAGTTTTAGTAGCTTATTTTGTAACTTTAGCTTATTGTCTTCTTTCAAACGTATTTTTCCTTTTTCAGCAGCTTGTAACTTCTTTTAAGATTAATAAAATTAAGTTTCATTTTAATTTTACCTTAATACCTGTTTTACTTTTAAGCAATTATGTGTTTTGAATATACTTAATAAGCTCAAAATAAGCTTAGTACTATATAAACTATTGCTTAATTAGTATAGCTCACCTTAAGTTTAAACTTATTAAGCATTTACCTCAATTTCCACACTCAAAATTTACCTTAGCTTTTTTGGATGATAAGCCGATTATGGATGGGCTTATGGAAAATACCAGCTTATCTCTGATAAGATAGAGCTTGTAGAGAAGCTCCTTTGAGCATTTATGATCCTTGTTTGAGCTAGGATAAAAGTACTTCTCCTTTTCTCATTTAATAGATTAAGACTGTTTAGCTTATCCCTTTTTCTTATTACTGCTTATTTTCTGTTTCTATTTGCTTTAATATGCTTATTAATGTTGCTTATTTGTGTTGTGTTATAGCTTAGATCTATTTTATTCAAGTTTTTTTCATATAAACTGTTGAAAAAAAGTCAAAAATATGTCCATTAATCTAGCTTATTGATAAGTGCTTATTTGTGGCTAAAAATTGCTTATATGTTCTTAAAATTGTTAGAGCTCAATCTGTTTTCATCTTTTATAGTTTTTTGAGATATGTTTTGGCTTAAAAATAAGTTTTCATAGTTTAAAGGAGTGTTTGGGTTATGGTTCAAAACGGGTGAAATAGTGTTAAATCTGTCTTAGGTGCTCAATTTAGATTTCATTAGCTCTTAGTAGGTCTAAATGATAGTTTTTATAAGTTTTGATTAAGTATTGTCTAGTTTCATAGTTTTTTTTATCTGAATTCCAAGTCTTCTAGTTCAAAAGTAGTGCTAAGATGCTTATTAGTTGATTTTATAAAATAGATGCTTAAGCTGTTGGTTTTGTGCTATGAACTGGTCTAATTTACGATAATCTTTCATATGTTTTGAGTCTTAAGACTATTGAAAAACCTATTTGAAAACCTTAGATCAAAAACAGACAATACAATTAGTTGTTAAGTTCATATTTATGTAGTTAATTATGTAGGTCACAACTATGATTAAACTTATTTAATTTTTATCAAGATTAGCTTATTGTAGTGTAAGCTTCATATGTTTTCAGTTATTACTGTGTCTAATGAGTTTTAAAGTCTTAAAATGGTGACTGCAAGTGTCATATTATTTCAAAAAGCCAAAAATATACTAGTGTAGTCTGTCTGTTTCATGTCTCTTTTTCTAACTTATTTCATTAGCTTATCTGCTTAAATATTTGCTATCTTTTATTATTTGAGTCCCTAGCTGTCATCTGTTTTTAATTCATAAGCTATTTTTGATTGCTTTAATGGTCTATAAATTTCAGCTTAATAAGTTGGAAAAAGTCTTGCAATAACAGTTTTTAAGGTCTGCTGTCCAAAAAAGCTTTTTTAATACTTTTTAGCTTAAGTGTTTGCTTATTTCCAGTCATTAAGCGCTTATTAGGTGGTCTACTTCATCTGTTTTTAGCTTAAAGTCATTTCCTAGTGCTTATTAGGTCTTTAGCCTTAGCTTAAAATCTGTCAAAAAGCCTTTTAAGTCTTCATTTGTGTCAAAGTGTTTTCAATCTTTGTAGTGCTTATAAGCCTAAATGTTTTAGCTTATTTATAGGATCTACAGTGCCATTAGGTCTAAGACTAATCCCTGTTTTAGCTTATTTAGGTTTTGTAATTGCTTATTGAGTTTTTAAATAGCCAACAGTTTAGCTATTAATCATTAGTTAATATAAGCAAAACTGTCTGTTTTAAATAGCTTTTTCATAGCTTAAAATTAAGTTTTAGTAAAAGTCCCTTTTTAAAAGTTGCTTATTTTAGCTTGTTCTTTAACTGTTTTTAAAAGAAAAATAAAAAAAATGTTTTTCAAAAAGGTAAGGTCCAGGACTTGAACCTGCGACCTTGCCTTCACACACACACACACACACTCTTACCATTGCGCCCTTGAGTCTTTTTTGTTAGACCCTTGGGCCACTTGGTTTATAAGGTTGGTTTTCAGTTTAAGCTTATAAGCTTATTCAGCTGATTTCTAACTTATATCAAGAGCTTATCTTATTTTTATTTTTACCATTATCTTAGTAATATGATGTTATACTTCAATGTAATTTTTTTTGGAATTTTATAAAGTAAGTTTTTGCAGCATTTTTAGTATTATTTTTAGATTAAAATTGTTTTTAATTCATAATAAATAAAATAAAAGTCAAAAAAATATTATTCTTTTTTCTAAAATTATTTTTAATCATTTAGGACTTTTAGATTAGAAATTTGAATTTTTAGGGCTTAAATTTGATTCACTTGCTTAATTAGTCGCGTTTTAGGATTCCCGTTATCGTTTCGTGCTTTAATCTTTAATTTCTTTAGTTGTTTGCTTGCCTTTACATGTTTTTGCGTTTCATTAGCAGAAATAGAATCCAAATCAAATCTTGACTATTCAAATTACGCGATCACAAATTTAAACGAGATTCTCAATTCACGCTTCGTCGGGATACGACTCGGGAAGATTTGGTCATCACTTTTTCTAAAGTGATTTTCATTTCTTAACGGAATACTATTCTTATATTATTTGATAATAGGTATTTTAGTTATATATATATACTATTTTGCCCGTATCAGATACCCGCAAGTAACCCTCCTGACTAGGCCACAATACCTTCCACTAAACAGGCCATGGATACCCGCAAGTAACCCTCCTGACTTAGTCCACACATCAATATCACATCACATAACATGTAGCACCTAACGCATATCAGTCACATAATAGTCCATGCATTTACACAAACACATAATCACAGCAATTTAAAACTCATTTCAACACTTGCATCATTTCCATCCCAAGTTTAAAACGCAATAAAAAGTGAGACTATGTAACTAACCTGAATGCTCAAAAAGCAGCTTCCAATTCCTATTACGCAACTATACAAATAAATAAACACGGTTACACTCGACCAAGCTAAAAGCTCTAGTCCATGTAACACACATATGATGGATGTCCAAGGGTTTGGTTAACCATCATGGGTCACCCCGACACCATGCCCAACCTTAACCACTTCATTAACACATTACACTAGTTAACTACAATTTATTCGGAAATACATAATTTTAGTGTATCTTTACTAACTTAAAAACCTTACTTCCTGACCTTTATAAGTTATACCAAAAATCACCTAAGTTCATTTATGAGTTTACTAACTACCTTGTGATTCCCAAATGCTCATTACATGTGAAACTACCCCAAATAAAATCCAACTTCAAACTGTCCTAATTTGGATATGATTGCACACTAAAATGTATGGCCCTACTTACCATACTTAGACACACAATCAGAAGCTATCCTTCTACGGTTTCTTTATATACATATAGAACCTAATCACTGTATATTGGTTATCTTTAATTACACTTTTAAGTTAGGGTTTTACCCTTCTAAACATGACCTAGTTCTGACTCGTATTTACTGTTTTGACAACGTTTCTTATAACTAACATTTAACCAACTTCCAGAACTCAAAATCATTCAAGGCTAAACTTTTTGAAAAATAGACTCTTTGAACTACAATTTAGGCTTTTGAATCATATTAAAACACTTTTCTAACATCTAGATATCATAAGTTGAACACAGACCTAAAATCTGCTCAACTCTAAATCATGTTCCAACACAAACCCTTACATACAACATGCATGATCATAACCCTAAACTAACCCTAATCATCATACCATCATTAAAGTTCATATATAATTTGTATTTTATGCAAACCCTAGATCCATTATAAATCATGTTACATGAATATCATAAACTAGCTAAGATGAACATACTTACATTGAATGCTAGCACCTAAACAACAATTCTTCGTTTTAACTTCTTAATTTCTCGTTTATAAATCTTACAGGTCTCGACAAAAAACATTGTTGTCGACCTTTATCTCATCCAATGACACATGCAAACTAGTATCTGCCAGACACTTCTTCAGGTTTGACACATGAAAGGTGTCATGTACACTACTCAACTCCTCAGGTAACCTCAACCTATAGGCTACAAGGCCAATCCTTTTAAGGATCTCAAATGGTCCCACATATCTTGGTGCCAACTTACCCTTCTTTCTAAAACGTACTACGCCCTTCCAAGGTGACACCTTTAATAATACCCTATCACCCACCTCAAACTCTAATGGTTTACGTCTCTTATCCGCATAGCTCTTTTGACGGTCTCTTGCCGCTTTGAGCTTTTCCTTTATCAATACCACCTTGTCTGTCGTCTATAGTACTAACTCAGGTCCAATCAATCTGCCCTCTCCAATCTCTGCCCATAACACAGGCGACCTACTGGTATTCGCTATTTTATACATACTTTTTACCTTGAAAAACGAACCCAAAAGACCAAAAACAATAATTAAAATGGCAAATATATGTTGTTTTTGTGTTTGTGTATGTGCAGGTATGGATATCAAGAAAATGACAAAAATAAAGACAAAACCGGACGAAACCGAGCACAGAAATAGAATGAGCGCGAGAAAACGAGTCCAACGGTGCTCCCGGATCCTAATGGGCCAGCCCGTAACCCATTCTATGGACCGGGCCAGCCCATACTTGATATGAGCCTATTAAAAGCCCAACAAAAAAAAAACCATGATTAAATGTTACAAAAATTTGAGTTGTTATGCTGCTGACATAGGGATCACGTGCCACAAATTAATCAAAAAAAAAAAACATCACATGTCAGCGCACTAACATGAGAAGAACAAATGAAATGGTGACGTGTGTGCTCTCAAATTCATATCTCAAATTCTCAATTGCAAAATGGATCCAAGAGACGAAAATGATGCTTACAATTTAAGCAAGGCAAAAATGACACGCGTCACAACAACAACCGTGGATCCATCTCAAATACATGCTCAATCCGTGTGACTCTAAAAGAAGGCCAATCATTGGCCAATTGAGTACCCAATGATTGGGTCAAAATTTACAAAATTCACCCTTCTCCACCTATAAAACTCAACTCGCCTCCCCTCATTTTACCAGTTTTTTTTCTTTATTTTTTTTAGTTTAGTTTAGATATTTTTAGCTTATTTTTTTTGTAATTGCTTATTTTAGTTTTTATGTTTATTGTACTCAACTCTTGTCTCAAGCTTTTTAATATAATGTAATAGTTTTGGTTTGAAGTTGATTATAAATCTTGGTTTGCTTATTTGGTGCTTATTGGTTCATTGTACTTGTTTAGATTCTCAAGAGCTTTTTCCTTAAACTGATAAGCTTCTATTTAGCTTATTGGATTCGTTTTGAGCTTATATCAACTCGAAATAAGCATTTGCTTATTTTCGGGCTTAGATCTTGTCATTTAGAAATCTAAGAGGCTTTCTATGAGCTTATTCGTTTCACTTATGTTAAGCTTATTGGTAATTTAGTTTAGATCTGGCTTATTCATTTTATCTAAGTTTAGTTTGAAATCTCGAGTGCGTATTTCAATTTCTTGTAGCTTGATTTCAAAGCTTATTCTCGTGTTTCGTTGTTGCTATCTTGAGATATGAAATTTTGTGTTACCTTATCATTTCCATGTAGGATTAAGATGAATCTAGTTGTGAAATTTGGTTCTTTATTTTCCTTGTAGCTGCGTTGGATTTTCGTTTGGTTTAGAATAGGATTTGGGCCACACCTGGGCTACGTTTGGATTTGTTAACTGATTAGGGCTGTTGGTTTGTATATATATCTGTTGGGCCACCTCGTTTGACATAGGCTCACGTTTGTTTAGTTTAAAACAGATTGGGCCGAGAGGTTAATAGGATTTGCAATATGAAATTGTTATAAAACTGTTTTGAATTATAATTTGATAACTATTTGTTATTTATTGCTTCGAATTTGGTACCGGTCAACTCATGAGGTGCGGAGCTTAAGGGTTTATTTAGCTAGACCGAATTTGATTATTTGTTTTAGCTAAATAAATCGGGTGGTATTCGTTTAATTGCGGGTCTTCAATTCGGTTCCATTTTCTATCCTTTTTCAATTAATTAGTGTAGCTTTAGATTAAAAATGTTTTGCTTTGCTTATTTTATCATTATGAGTAGCGAGTAGTTTAATTAGTGCTTGTTAAGTGATATTTGTGAATTGGGAATTAAGTGTGGATTTATAAAAGGTTTAGAGATTAATAATTTGTCGGATTATTTAGATTTGTAAGTTGATTGTTTAAAGGGCAAAATCCGAAGAATAATCAAATTACACATCTAGTAATTATTTTCTTTTTAAGAGATCGTTTTCAAAATAAACCAACGTTGTGAGAAAATTATCTTTTCTAAGGATTATAATTCGTTAATAAACCTAAATTCACACTTAATGAACTTTTCACATCACTTAGCAAGCATATTTGTCATTTATATCTTTTAGATCAATTTTAGTATAATCTTGTAGTTTTAAATCTTAGAATTAATATTAGTTTAATTTTTAGTATAAAAATAGTTTAAAACCAAAACCAAAAACTTGAATGACAATCAAGCTCGATTTACAACTTGAACGTAGATTTCCATTCACCTCTCACCGAGGAAAACGATACCCGTGTTGATTACTTATTATTCTTTCTTAAGAATAATTTGTATGATACTTTGCTTACGTATATGTATTATATATATTTGAAGGTTTATTTGATAAACGTGTGTTGAAAAACGATTAACATCATTCACCGATGACTATAGTAGAATGAGTTGGATCTACTTTATCCAACAAAAATCAGAGACTTTTGAGTACTTCAGAATGTTTAAGGCGATGGTCGAGAAACAAAGTAGAAAAGATTTGAAGGTGCTTTGGACGGATTATGGAGGTGAGTTCTTATCTAAAGAATTTGTAGCCTTTTGTGATGACCAGGGGATTAAAAAAGAGTTAACAGCCCCATACTCTCCTGAGCAAAACGGTGTGGCAGAGAGAGAATCATACCATAGTCGAAATGACTCGTTCAATGCTCAAGTCGAAAGGCCTTCCTAATAGTTTTTGGGCAGAAGGTGTTGCCACAACCGTGTATCTTCTTAACATTTCACCTACGAAAGTTGTTTGGAATGAGACACCATATGAAGCCTGGTGTGGTAACAAACCATCGGTTAGTTACTTACGTGTTTTTGGTTGTATTTGTTATGCA